>OY804584.1:2955000-3037500 GCA_963680875.1 Bathymodiolus brooksi | reverse complement strand
AAAATATAACAAAAACAAAAACAAACGAATAATTAGTGAAAGTTCAGGAAAAAAATATAACAAAAACAAAAACAAAACGAATAATTAATGAAAGTTCAAGAAAAAATATAACAAAAACAAAAACAAACGAATAATTAGTGAAAGTTCAAGAAAAAAATATAACAAAAACAAAAACAAAACGAATAATTAATGAAAGTTCAAGAAAAAATATAACAAAAACAAAAACAAAACGAATAATTAATGAAAGTTCAAGAAAAAATATAACAAAAACAAAAACAAAACGAATAATTAGTGAAAGTTCAAGAAAAAAAAATATAACAAAAACAAAAACAATACGAATGATTAGTGAAAGTTTAAGAAAAAATATAACAAAAACAATATGATGCGGCGGCGGTGGCGGCGGCGCCGCCACCCGCCGCCCGCCAGGGTGGCGGCGGTTCCGCCGCTGCGGCGGCGGCGGCGGCGCCGCCGCCGAAGGAATCAGGTTACCATTATACCCCTCCTCATCCTCCAATGACAAAATCGAAGGACAACAACATACACATACAACAAAGGACAGCACATTAAAGTACAGAGTATGACAAAGCTGTAACAAGTCAACAAAAAGAGTGATTAAGATGTTGAATAAACACGAAAATTGGAGGAAGGAATCAAACAAAAAAAGTAAACGACAAAATCTCAGACAGAATGAAACACATTATGAAAATATCGAATACTAACGTAAACATCTATGAAAAAATCTCCAACAAGTCAACAAAATAGTAATTAAGATGTTGAATAAACACGAAAATCCGAGTGATACCTCAAAAAGTAAACGCCAAAAACAAAAACAAAACGAATGTATGACGAACATATTGAACACGGATGCAAACGCGAATGTGGGTAGGGTACGCTAAATATGTATACAGTTTTTATTTATCTTACAAAAGTGAATATTAAATGACGTAAAAACAAAAAAAAAAAAACAAAAAAAAAAAAAAAAAAAAACAAAAACAAAAACAACAAAAAAAAAAAAAAAAAAAAAAAAAACATAACGTGAATTTCATTCAATTTAAATACAACATTTTAAATATAGTCCATTGAAATGGGGTGGGTTATTGATTTTTCAATTGGATTGATCCAGTTTACACATCACATCCATATCAGAACTGTAATTGTTCATGCCTCAACGCGTTTCGACAAGTTTAAACATGATCCGATTAAAAGGTCATTATGATGTTTGTTGATAGGTAAATAAGTCATTCGCTAACAGACGATATTTAAATTATTGAAAGGAAATAACCATGTGTATATAATACACCACCTGTTTGAACACATTCATTAAATAACGAAACACGTTAATAATATTAAATATATTTATATCTTGATATAACCATTTGATGCGACAAGATAAAGCTATATCACATTGCAATCAAGGCCGATTATTACAGGAAGAGTTTGAAGATACCAAAGGGGTAATCAAAATCGAAGGACAGACAACACAATGGGCAAAGAAAAATGGACAAACAGCGATTGACACAAGAATAAACAGAAAACTAAAGATCGAGTAACACGAATCTAAATAAAACCTGGAGGTGTACTCGGGTGCTCTGGAAGAGTTGGCGGTTTCTGTACCACTAGTGACACCCATAGTTACGAACTCGGCGATAAGCCATTAATTTAGTTTAAACATATTTGTATTGTCATAAATGTACAATTAGAAACAAGTTATATCAACTTAGTATATCCGCTCTATACAATAATGTTATACACATTAATGAGGAAAGGACCGGGAAGTGCTTACGACAAGTGGAACATATCTGTGGTCATTTCTGACACAGGTATTCCGTAACGGTTAACCGAGTCGTGGTGGCGAGCGAAAAACTTCAACCCATAGGAAACTCTTGGTATAGTAGCGTCCTTGTTATAAATAAAGTCCAGATTCTTAACATTTCAAATTTATACATATCTGATGTGAAAAATAATATTATAATATAAAAACTACTACTAATAACTAAGTTGTCGTTCAGTGTGGTCTAGATGGTAGAACACCAAAAAAAAAAAAAAATAAAAAAAAAAAAAAAATAAAAAAAAAAAAAAAAATAAAAAAAAAAAAAAAATAAGTAAAAGTTCATGTTACAATGACAAATCCTGTAAAATAAACGTCATTTGGTTTCACCCGAGTAAATTTAGCTAAACCGTGTAAGGAATGCAGCAGACGCCACGCGACTTTTACGAAAGGACATTTTAAATATCTCGGTTATCCGATAACATAAAATCAATAGATTTAGCAGACGAAAAGTTTGTCAAAAATATAACGCTAATTAAATTCTTCAAAAGAAAAATTCTTATTGGATTTCGAAAGAATATAGTTACAGCACACGGGTACAAAAATATCTGTTGTTTTCCCTACATAATCTGCATATTTTAACAGTCGGGTACGGTTGAAATCAATTTAGCAATACTTGGTATTGATTTGTTTGTGTATTATGTTTATATTTAAATCACCTAAAGTTCACCTAAGGGCATACGTAGTAAATACATTCATGTTTCAACTTGTCTGATCATTGGGGTTAATATCTTTTTGATTACTTCACGTATCGAATACCCACTTCACTGGCACGCGTATGAATAATTAAACGCGGGGCCTCTTTAGAAAAACCAATATCAAATTTAAGGGTTGCCTAATAGACCGTAATAAAAAATACATCTTATAAAATCATACAATTTGTCGTTTTACACGAAGATTGAACAGCTGGTTTTTTTTCCATAGGTGTATTGACCTTCATCCCATTATTGGGAGGGGGAACTGTTATAACCTTATAAAGACAGTATGAGTGTTTAAGTTCATGATTGATTTTTATGGTCTGGTAATATATTCAGTGTGTAATTATTTGTATTAAAGTATGCATTATTATTGGTAAATAAAACACGGTGTTAAAACCCCTATGAATGGTACAATACTTAGAATAATAGAATAATAATGAGAGGTCTTTAATTAAGCAACACAAAATTATGTAAATTTACCCGGTAATAAGGGGTAATAGCGCTATAGTGACTCGATACAGGTTGGATCCACAATTCCATTGTTCGTACCTAGACTCTAGAGGAGTTCCGGAAAAACCGCGGGGGAAAAAACGCGGGAAATTATCTCCCTTTCATTTCCGGTGACGTCATTTCCGGTTAATGCAACTTCCGGTCGCGCCTGCGCACACGATCACTTCCGGCACCCCCTCATAGCACCCCCTCAAATGCGGTTTGAGCTGTGCCCATATACTACTCACATTATTCTGATTCCGAGCCAACCAGTCTTTGCTCTTTCGCCTTATTGCTGCATGCTTAGCGGAGAAGCAACAAATACCAATTTCATAGTCTTTGGTTTTACCCGACCGGGGCTCGAACCCACGATCTACCACACTCCAGGCCAGTAGCCCTTTTCACAAAAATTCTTACGATAAAAAATTGTCGTAAGTGTAAAACTAAGATTTAAAAGAGTTTCACAAAAATACTTGCGATAATCTTAAGTGTAAAAATAGTCCTAACTTTACGTGTAAAACTACCCTGTCCTAAGTGTAAAATTTTGATCGTAACAGAAATTTTGGTCTTATCCTTTATCGTAAGTGAAAAAAATAGAAAAAAAGATGGACGATGTATTGGCGCTTCGACTTGAAAATAAGAGAGCAATTCATCGCTATCGCATTTTCTCTGACCGTATGACAAACCTAATTACACATATATTGATAAATGTTTATTGAAATAAATCTGGCTTAATACAAACAGACGCTACAAATGACATTGTTGTTTACTCCTTTTTGGCGTGACTAATAACAGAGTCTATAACGATGCATTCCGTACATTTACCTTTTCAATGCAGCAAAGTGTATCGTTTACGTGACCAAAAAAATCAGGATAATTCTTTTAATTTTAGATTTCAAATTTGGGACGATCGACAATCGAAAAGACTACTTGCAAACTTGGGGAGAATTCTTCTTTTTCATTATTTTTTTAATTTATTTTGATAACTAGAGGCTCCCAGGAGCCTGTAATCGCTCACCTGGTTTTCAATTTGAAATGGGGGGTGTTACACATAATTTTGAAAGTGGGCCACCCAAAGATCATTTCAACTCAAATTTCTGAGCAAAAGATTTTGATGTGATTTTTATCTCATAATATTCCTAAACGGAATAAACTGCATGAACAAATCTCACAGAAAATCCCAGAATATATGTTAAACTACTCATTGCCATATAGCTGCAGTTAAAATTTGAGTTCATTTTGATTTGTTATAAAGTGGAAATTGACAACTAAAGAAATTTTTATTTTTAGTAACAGCAGCCATTTTGAATGGAGGGCGGGGCTGCCGGACACAATATTGAAAGGGGAACACCCAAGGACCATCCCAGCCAAATTTGTTTTTAATTTGGTTCAGCGGTTTCAGAGGAGAAGATTTAAATGTGATCTTTTATCAAAATATGTCTAATTTGTATAATCAGTATAAATCGGTTGAAAGAAAAAATTCACAGAAAAACCCAGAATATATGTTAATCTACTCATTGTCATGTAGCTGCAGTTAAAATTTGGGCTCATTTTGATTTATAATAAAGCACCAATGGACAATTGAAGAAATTTCTATTTTTAGTAACAGCAGCCATCTTGAATGGAGGGTGGAGCTGTCGGACAAAATATTGAAATGGGACTACCCATGGCCTATCCCTGCCAGGTTTGGTTTAATTTGGTTTAGCGGTTTCAGAGGAAAAGATTTAAATGTGATCTTTTATCAAAATATGCCTAATTTGTATAATCGGTATAAATCGGCTGAAAGAAAAATTTCACAGAAAAACCCAGAATATATGTTAAACTACTCTTTGCCATGTAGCTGCAGTTAAAATTTGAGCTCATTTTGACTTATAATAAAGCAGCAATGGACAATTGAAGAAATTTCTATTTTTAGTAGCAGCAGCCATCTTGAATGGAGAGCGGGGCTGTCGGACACAATTTGGAAAGGGACCCACCCAAGGACCATCCCTGCCAGGTTTAGTGTAATTTGGTTCAGCGGTTTCAGAGGAGAAGATTTAAATATGATCTTTCATCAAAATATGCTTAATTTGCATAATCGGTATAAATCGGCTGAAAGAAAAATTTCACAGAAAAACGCGGAATATATATTAAACTACTCCTTACCATGTAGCTGCAGTTAAAATTTAAGCTCATTTTGACTTATGCTAAATCAGCAATGGACAATTGAAGACATTTCTATTTTTAGTAACAGCAGCCATCTTGAATGGAGGGCGGGGCTGTCGGACACAATTTTGAAAGGGACCCACCCAGGGACCATCCCTGCCAGGTTTGGTTTAATTTGGTTCAGCGGTTTCAGAGGAGAAGATTTAAATGTGATCTTTTATCAAAATATGCCTAATTTGCATAATCGGTATATATCGGCTGAAAGAAAAATTTCACAGAAAAACCCGGAATATATGTTAAACTATTCCTTGCCATGTAGCTGCAGTTAAAATTTGAGCTCAGTTTAACTTATACTAAAGCAGCAATGAACAATCAAAATTTCATCCCCCCTTTTTTCTATTTTTAGCTTGGCGGCCATCTTGGTTGGAAGTCGGGATCACCGGACACAATTTTGGAAGGGGGCCATCCAAGGACCATTCCACCAAAGTTTGGTTCAAATTGGCCCAGTTGCTTCAGAGGAGTTGATTAAAATGTGAAAAGTTAACGGACGGACGTACCCTTTGGGTCAGGTGAGCTAAAAATAGTACCGGTAATACAGGATTTTCTTCTAGACATCTACTCCGCTTACAAAAGTTGTGTATGAACAGCCGCTTTAGGACTGGAATTTTCTGGATCCAATGATATCGTTTTGATTTTGTCTTTATATAAGTAATATAATTTATTAATTTCTGGCAACTTCGATGATCATCGAACACTCTGGCAATACATATTATGTATGATAAACTTGTGTACATTCTTCTGTTATATTAATATTAATATATAACAGAGATATTTATTCGTCTTCATGATTGATAGATGATAAACACATCTTAATTTGGGTTATCTCAGAAAAATCGGGATAAATTTTCATCAATAAAAGAACAAGCGTTTAATTTTATGTGGGATGGGATTAATTGGAAAAAAGGGGGTAAATATTTTGCTGACAAATAACCGATAAAATGAATTATATGAATAGGTTTTTTTTCACACTCCAGATGCAAAAGTAACCACGCGTGGATGATGACGCACAACTCCAAGTAATGATAGTTATTATAGATGCAATAGAAATGTTCCTCTATATGAAAATAATACCCGTTCATAGTTTGTGCAGTTATTGGTGACCGATTCATATATTAAATAAAAATTCAATATAAACATACAAACACATCATAGCATAAAAAACTGCTTATAAATTAGTGCCGGGGATATTTTATAGAATAATTTTATTAAAAAAAATGTTTTGTTGTGCTATGGAAATGAAACTAGGTTGCTAAGGAAGATGGTTTATGGTGTTTAACGCCCCTTTCAACAATATATCGGTCAGTTGGTGGAGAAAACTGGAGTACTCGGAGAAAACCATTGACCTGTTGCAAATCACTGACAAACTTGATCACATAATGTTGTATTGAGTACACCTAAGGAAGAATTTTTATCGTAAGTGTAATTTTAGTCGTAAGATTAAAATTTGTCGTAAGATAATCTTTCTGAAAAGGACTTAGGAATTGTCGTAAAATAATCTTAAGTGAAAAAGTTAGGACTATAGTTACAAATTTTTGTGAAAAGGGCTACAGCACGCTAACCATTACGCCACCGATGCGGTTGCCTAGAAAGGAGGAGACCTAAAAAATGTTGACACTTACCATGGTATATTGATAGACCAATAGGTTTATATATATCTAACAGTAATGTGTCAACTCTACTGGGTAAGGCCTCCACTTTCTCAGTCCTACAAAATAGAAAAACAATTACAGTAAATCTGATATCTACATGTAGTTACAAAACATTTTAATTAAAATTGAAATTAAAGCTGTTTTATCTGTTTTATTGTTGTCAGCAAGAAATAGACAAGAACAGTCAATCTTGTATTTAACAGTCACCTTTGGGGAAAAATGGAAAATGACCAGGTAAGACAGGTGGCTGTTTATTTAAAATCTGTCGATCTGGATTGTCAGTTCCGGCCCATAATAATCTGTGTTAGTGATGTGACCATTAATTTGAGTTAAAATAGCATAAGAAGAGTTTGAAGATACCAAAGTGGTAATCAGAATCTGCATATCGAAGAAGGACAGACAACACAATGGCCAAAAGAAAAAGCACAAAAGGACAAACAACGATCGACAAAACATACACATAAAACTAAAGGTTGAGTAACACGAACCCCACTAAAAGCCGGGGATGAATTCAGGTGCTCCGGAAGGGTAGGCAGTTCCTGCTCCTCTAGTGACACCCATTGTGTTAATCTAGTTACACACCCGGTGATAAGTCATGAATGAGGAAAGGTCTGGGAAGTGTTTACGACAAGTGGAACATATCCGTGGTCATTTGTGACACAGATATTCCATAACGGTCAATGTAAAACTTTCGAAATAATGACTTCAACTTAGCGAAGAAGAACCCTTGGTTCAGTAGCTTCCTTGTTAGCAGCAACTCCCTATCATAGAAATCCTGATAGGAACCACAAGCTCTGGAATATCGTATGAACTGAGAGATATATAAATCAGGTTGGGAGAGTATTAAACTGGTAATTTACCTTAGTATGTAAGGGTTTGACATCTGTATATCTCAAAACTAAAGGTAAACACATTTATAATGAGTTGCCATGTGGTGTCTGGGATCATTGTTGGCAGACGGCCAGTGTGGGCATGCGGGTTGCTACTGAACAGAGTCGACTAGAGTCGATTAGAATCGACTAGAGTCTACTAATTAAATAACGCAAAATAAACATGTAAAAGTATTGCATTACTTTGTAGATGATATTAAATGACTTAAATGATATTTATAAGTTAATTATATTGATGTTTTACTTCTCACGGAGTGAAAATATACAAGAAAGATCGGCGCGATTTACTTCCGGTTTACCAAGAAAAAGGCAAGTAACTTTTATAGTCCTTTTCGACTGAGATATGAAATATCATGTTTGTCAATAACTCATAAGTGGTATTTGAGTATTAAATCATATTTTTAAGGCACATGCATGTTGAAATTTAGGTCATATTCATGTTTGTCAAAGCAAAGTAAAAGCGCTTCTAAATTTAAAATCAATATCGGTCTAGGACATGAAAATGCTTAACGTATCTGAAGTTCACAAAAATGAACGTATGAGATGATGATACATACAATACAAAATCAATGTATAGGATTGATTGAATTAATGGTATGATATGACTTGGATATTTTATGGCAGGCATAATGTGACACTTGAATAAACAAATTTATCACTGCAAAATAAGATATGGGAAAAAAAATGCTCATGTTAGACTATCATTCTGTACAGTGTTCGTAATTTTGAGATATAGTTTTTATTGGAAATAACATCGATTGATTGATTGAGAATATGATGCCAATGGTAGAAGTTATATGATAAATTAAACATTGAAGCAGAATCATTTCATAAATTACAGTGTATTTAAAAAAGGACTGTACAGAATGTTAGAGCCCCCACGCCACGTCAAGGCCATGAGCAATGTGGGGGTAGGCCCTCCCTTTCCCTTATTTGAAAAAAAATATGTTTTATTCTTTAGCTTTATAGAAGAAATGAAGTTTAATACATGGGGACTTTTTAACCTACCGGGACATCAATTATGGTCCGCGATTAAAAAGTTTATTTTAAAACAGGAATGAAAAAAGTAATAGTAAAAAGTTTATTTATTAAGATCATTCTTTTTTATACTAACACCTCCCAATAAATTAATATTAATTATAAAGTTAATAATTTATTCGGAGAAAACAGTAGTCTTCTTTAAAACTTTCAGCTTAATCCATGCACATCCATCAGGCGGAGGAGGAAAAGCCAAAAAAAGAAAAACGAAATGCTTATTATCTGATTTTGTTATTAAACGAAAAATTATATTATCGAACTTTTTATTAATTTCAAAATACATTTTATACTTAAGCATTTATTATTATATCCAGATGAGGGGTATATATATGATATTTGAATTCACCCTAAAGGTCAAATTAACAGGGGTTGCAGTTATTGTATTAGAACTTTCCAGTTATGTCAAATTTACAGTGGAAAAAAATGGGGGGGTGTCAGTTTGTTGTACGATACATTTTGTACTTATTCACATTTGCCCCACATAGATGTAAAGATACATTTTCTTTATGTTAGTAATTTATACATTTCAAATAAGGTGATAACAGAATAATTATTAAGACAGGATAAATAATACAATACAAAAAATTTACAGAAAAAATTATTTCAACATTGTGATTAAATATAAATAGCTTAATCTATTTGAAGATTATCCAACTTTTTATTAATTTCAAAATAATTTTACACTTAAGCATTTATTATTATATTTTATTATATTTAAATGAATAATAAGTGATTTCTTTTTTGTTTATATACATGTACATTTCAAATAAGGTGACAAAAGAACAATTACACAATAAATTACAGAAAAAGTTAATCAACATTGTGAAATAAAAGTTCAGCTTAATCCATACACATCCGTCAAGCGGGGGAGGAAACAGCCAAAAAACTCTTCATTTCCAAGCGCTTTATAATTTTTTTTTTTTTAAGTTTTTCATTCTTACAGTTTTATTTATTTGCTCGCGTTTTTTTTACAGATTTAAAACTTAAGTTTTTTACTTGGAGCCGTAACTGTCTTGCAGTTCGTCGTCCGCTTTCGCTGCCCCGGCTTTGGTGCGATCCTAGTCACCTGTGGTATGGTCAGATGACCACCAGTTGAGGTCAAAGTAGAAGACGCCTTAGCCTTGAAATTTACAAATTTCAAGAGACGTCTTGACCTCTGTGCTGGCAACAACTGTGTCCAAGTCTCGTACGAGACTTTTGAGCACAGCTGCCTGCTTTGACAAGACATACTTGCCTTTGTCAAATAGCGCACCCCTGACGTCGCGTGTCTGGTCCTGTTCTAGTTCATACAACTTTGTCACTAAGTCGGGCAACTTCTGGATAACCCAGTTGGTATCCCGCTTAATAACATTGTTGTACGACTCGTTACAGTTGTTGTACCATAGACGAGGCAAACAAGGGTGTCGTAGCCGAGGCTTGAAAGCGAACTGCTCCAAATTGGGAAGCAACATGTTAGACAGGTAGGGTATGTCATATGAGTGGGTCAGCTCGTCGCGAATCTCGTCGAACGTGACCTGGTCTTCTGAAGCCAGAATACCGCTCTCCCCAAATAGCTTAGTGATAATCTTGGTAACCTCTGGCTGAGGTAGTGACTTACCAAGATTAACAATAGCGTTGTCCTTTAAGTGCTTCGCACAAAGGACACGCGTTGCATTGGGAAACGATAAGTGAACTGCCTTAACTGCAGCAAACTCCTCATCTGACCCGAATATAAGATTCGTCTGGTCAATATCGGCCAACTTGGCCTGAAGATGGGAGGTAAACTTGTGTACCCAGAGGAACACATCAACCTGTTGTAACTGATAAGCTTTATTACCTAAGTTTTCATCATGTACACCTCAGAAAGCTGTGTACCCAGAGAAACTCATCAACCTGTTGTAACTGATAAGCTTTATTACCTAAGTTTTCATCATGTAAACCTCAGAAAACTGTCTACCCAGAGAAACCCATCAACCTGTAGTAACTGATAAGCTTTATTACCTAAGTTTTCATCATGTACACCTCAGAAAACTGTGTACGCAGAGAAACCCATCAACCTGTTGTAACTGATAAGCTTTATTACCTAAGTTTTCATCATGTAAACCTCAGAAAACTGTCTACCCAGAGAAACCCATCAACCTGTTGTAACTGATAAGCTTTATTACCTAAGTTTTCATCATGTACACCTCAGAAAACTGTGTACCCAGAGGAACACAT
Organism: Bathymodiolus brooksi; assembly: GCA_963680875.1. Taxonomy (NCBI): domain Eukaryota; kingdom Metazoa; phylum Mollusca; class Bivalvia; order Mytilida; family Modiolidae; genus Bathymodiolus; species Bathymodiolus brooksi. The sequence goes on along the minus strand of OY804584.1, from coordinate 3,026,507 downwards.
CAACCTGTTGTTACTGATAAGCTTTATTACCTAAGTTTTCATCATGTACACCTCAGAAAACTGTGTACCCAGAGGAACACATCAACCTGTTGTAACTGATAAGCTTTATTACCTAGGTTTTCATCATGTACACCTCAGAAAACTGTGTACCCAGAGAAACCCATCAACCTGTAGTAACTGATAAGCTTTATTACCTAAGTTTTCATCATGTACACCTCAGAAAACTGTGTACCCAGAAAAACCCATCAACCTGTAGTAACTGATAAGCTTTATTACCTAAGTTTTCATCATGTACACCTCAGAAAGATGTGTACCCAGAGAAACCCATCAACCTGTTGTAACTGATAAGCTTTATTACCTAAGTTTTCATCATGTACACCTCAGAAAGATGTGTACCCAGAGAAACCCATCAACCTGTTGTAACTGATAAGCTTTATTTCCTAAGTTATCATCATGTACACCTCAGAAAACTGTGTACCCAGAAAAACCCATCAACCTGTAGTAACTGATAAGTTTTATTACCTAAGTTTTCATCATGTACACCTCAGAAAGATGTGTACCCAGAGAAACCCATCAACCTGTTGTAACTGATAAGCTTTATTACCTAAGTTTTCATCATGTACACCTCAGAAAGATGTGTACCCAGAAAAACCCATCAACCTGTAGTAACTGATAAGCTTTATTACCTAAGTTTTCATCATGTAAACCTCAGAAAGATGTGTACCCAGAGAAACCCATCAACCTGTTGTAACTGATAAGCTTTATTACCTAAGTTTTCATCATGTACACCTCAGAAAACTGTGTACCCAGAAAAACCCATCAACCTGTTGTAACTGATAAGCTTTATTACCTAAGTTTTCATCATGTACACCTCAGAAAACTGTGTACCCAGAAAAACCCATCAACCTGTAGTAACTGATAAGCTTTATTACCTAAGTTTTCATCATGTAAACCTCAGAAAGATGTGTACCCAGAGAAACCCATCAACCTGTTGTAACTGATAAGCTTTATTACCTAAGTTTTCATCATGTACACCTCAGAAAACTGTGTACCCAGAAAAACCCATCAACCTGTTGTAACTGATAAGCTTTATTACCTAAGTTTTCATCATGTACACCTCAGAAAACTGTGTACCCAGAAAAACCCATCAACCTGTTGTAACTGATAAGCTTTATTACCTAAGTTTTCATCATGTACACCTCAGAAAACTGTGTACCCAGAAAAACCCATCAACCTGTAGTAACTGATAAGCTTTATTACCTAAGTTTTCATCATGTAAACCTCAGAAAGATGTGTACCCAGAGAAACCCTTCAACCTGTTGTAACTGATAAGCTTTATTACCTAAGTTATCATCATGTACACCTCAGAAAACTGTGTACCCAGAAAAACCCATCAACCTGTTGTAACTGATAAGCTTTATTACCTAAGTTTTCATCATGTACACCTCAGAAAACTGTGTACCCAGAGAAACCCATCAACCTGTTGTAACTGATAAGCTTTATTACCTAAGTTTTCATCATGTACACCTCAGAAAACTGTGTACCAAGAGGAACCCATCAACCTGTTGTAACTGATAAGCTTTATTACCTAAGTTTTCATCATGTACACCTCAGAAAGATGTGTACCCAGAAAAACCCATCAACCTGTAGTAACTGATAAGCTTTATTACCTAAGTTTTCATCATGTACACCTCAGAAAACTGTGTACCCAGAAAAACCCATCAACCTGTTGTAACTGATAAGCTTTATTACCTAAGTTTTCATCATGTACACCTCAGAAAACTGTCTACCCAGAGAAACCCATCAACCTGTTGTAACTGATAAGCTTTATTACCTAAGTTTTCATCATGTACACCTCAGAAAACTGTGTACCCAGAAAAACCCATCAACCTGTAGTAACTGATAAGCTTTATTACCTAAGTTTTCATCATGTACACCTCAGAAAACTGTGTACCCAGAAAAACCCATCAACCTGTTGTAACTGATAAGCTTTATTACCTAAGTTTTCATCATGTACACCTCAGAAAACTGTCTACCCAGAGAAACCCATCAACCTGTAGTAACTGATAAGCTTTATTACCTAAGTTTTCATCATGTACACCTCAGAAAACTGTGTACCCAGAAAAACCCATCAACCTGTAGTAACTGATAAGCTTTATTACCTAAGTTATCATCATGTAAACCTCAGAAAACTGTGTACCCAGAAAAACCCATCAACTAGTTGTAACTGATAACATGATTTAAGGAACTGGATATTTCTAAATATGTTATGTTATCTTATCTTTAAGTGGTATTCACCCTAATAACTCATTAGTCAGCAATGTAGTTAAGTTCTGCTAAATTTTCAGCTATTAAATGAAACATATATCTAGTGTAGAAAAAAACTCACAAAGCGTTAAAATTAGTTGGCTTTCCTATCTTTTGGCTTTGAGCTGATGAAAGTTATTCCAGAAATATGTGTACGTTTTGTGTATATATATCATTCCATAAAATAACTTTGGCAATCATAAAGTTGAAAACTCACCAATTTGGACTATTAATTATTATTTTCAAAGAAACTCAAAGAAACTTTAAAAATAAATGTTGTAAAATAATCAAAATCATACTGTGCATGAATAATTGAACTCTAAATGTACCCATCCCCCCCTTTTTTTTCATGGCTTTGTTTTTTTTCAAATTTGAGAAAATTCATAACTTTGTTTTCTTCTTAAACCATTAAGGTTTACTCCAAATCTAAATCGATTTCTATAATGGTTATCTTTTTTATCTTGTAGACAGAAGTCCATTGTCATAAGAACTGTGGAGTTATGAGTTTCTTTTTTTCCAGAGAATGGCATATATATATATAAATGTTTAAAATATAGCACAACAACATCAAAAAAGATGTTAAAATATAACAAAAATAACTATAATTCTACAAAAAGACTATAATTATAATCAAATTGACGGATATTTTTCTTGACTGACAAGCTTGATCAGCGTCTCAAATCAGATTGTCATGTGACCATCAGTTATCGTAACGTAAAGATCATAATCTTGAACTTTATATTATTCAAATATAATTTTTATGTACACTAATTTATAAACAATATGAAAAGAATGAAAAAATGAAATGATGAAATTTACCAACTAGCTAAGGACCAGGCACTGGTTAAAAAGCTAAAAAAAACAAAAGATTTAAGCCTTTTTGTTTATGCCCTCCGGATGTAATGTTCGGAACTCGCAGATCCAAAAATTCTCTCTTTTTAGCTCACCTGACCCAAAGGGTCATATGAGCTATTGCCATCACTTGGCATCCGTCGTACGTCGTAAACTTTTTCAAAAATCTTCTTCTCTGAAAGTACTAGACCAATGGAAACCAAACTTGGTCTGAATCATCACTAGGGTTTCTAGTTTCACAATTGTGTCTGGTGATGCCGTGCACCAACCAACATGGCCGCTGTTACTAAAAATAGAACATATGGTAAAATTGCAGGTTTTGGGTAATAACTCAAAAAACGTTAATAATATCAAAAATCTGATATGGGATAAAAATGATCAGCACATCAAGATCTACCTACCCTGCAATTTTGAAGTAAATCTGATTACCCATCTTGGAGTTATTGCCCTTTTTTCATCAAATTTGTAAAATTTTAATACTTTTCGTCTTATATTTCAAAAACTATAAGAGATAAAGGTTAACTTTAAATTGCACAAATGTGCGGCATGTCAAGATCTACATACCCTGCAATTTTGAAGTAAATTTGATTATCCATCTTGGAGTTATTGCCCTTTTTTCAACAATTTTTTGTTTTATTTTAATACTTTTCGTCTTATATTTCAAAAACTATTTAGAGATAGATGTTAAGTTTAAATTGCAAAAATGTGCAGCATGTCAAGATCTACATACCTTGCAATTTTGAAGTAAATCCCATTACCCATTTTGACGGATTATGCAAATTAGAAAAAAGGGGGGATGAAATTAAAAAAAAATTCTCCTCTGAAACTACTGAGCCAATCTCAACCGAATTTTGCTGAAATGATCCTTAGGTGGTCCCCTTTCAAAATTGTGTCCGTCAGCGCCGTCCTGTATCCAAGGTGGCCGCCATTACTAAAAATAGAAATTTCTTCAAATGGCCAAAACTGCTCTATTTTAAGCCAGAAAGTGCCCAAATTTGAACTGTATAAGCATAACGATGAGCTTTTTAACATATATTACGCGATTTTTTATGAACTTTGAACTTTTGCCGATTTTGACCGATTATGCAAATTAGAAAAAAGGGGGGATGAAATTTAAAAAAAATCTTCTCCTCTGAAACTACTTAGCCAATCTCAACCAAACTTTGCTGAAATGATTCTTGGTTGGTCCTCTTCCAAAATTGTGTCCGGCAATTCAGAACACTGACCAAGATGGCCGCCACAGCCGAACTTAATTTAACATAGGACCCTATGGGAAATTACCATAAAAATCTTCTTGTCTGAAACTATTTGCTCAATAAGAACAAAATTTTGATGAAATAGTCATTGGATGGTTCTCTGTCAAAAATGTGTCCGGCGGTTCGGCCCTTCGATCAAGATGGCCCCCACAGCCGAACTTAGCTTAACATAGGACCCTATGGGAAATTCACATAAAAATCTTCTCCTCAGAAACCACTGGGCCAATTGCAATCAAACTTTTGTGGAATGATCCTTGGATGGCCCCCTTCCAAAATTGTTTCCGGTGATCCCGACTTCCAACCAAGATGGCCGCCAAGCTAAAAATAGAAAAAAGGGGGATGAAATTAAAAAAAAATCTTCTTTGAAACTACTGAGCCAATCTCAACCAAACTTTACTGAAATGATCCTTGGGTGGTTCCCTTCCAAAATTATGTCTGGCATTTCAGACCTCCGACCAAGATGGCCGCCACAGCCGAACTTAATTTAACATAGGACCCTATGGGAAATTCCCATAAAAATCTTCTTGTCTGAAACCATTTGCTCAATAAGAAAAAAATTTTGATGAAATAGTCATTGGATGGTTCTCTTCCAAAAGCGTGTCCGGCGGTTCGGCCCTTCGATCAAGATGGCCCCCACTGCCGAACTTAACATAGGACCCTATGGGAAATTCACATAAAAATCTTCTCCTCAGAAACCACTGGGCCAATTGCAATCAAACTTTTCTGGAATGATCCTTGGATGGCCCCCTTCCGAAATTTTGTCCGGTGATCCCAACTTCCAACCAAGATGGCCGCCAAGCTAAAAATAGAAAAAAGGGGGATGAAATTAAAAAAAAATCTTCTTTGAAACTACTGAGCCAATCTCAACCAAACTTTACTGAAATGATCCTTGGGTGGTTCCCTTCCAAAATTATGTCTGGCATTTCAGACCTCCGACCAAGATGGCCGCCACAGCCGAACTTAATTTAACATAGGACCCTATGGGAAATTCCCATAAAAATCTTCTTGTCTGAAACCATTTGCTCAATAAGAAAAAAATTTTGATGAAATAGTCATTGGATGGTTCTCTTCCAAAAACGTGTCCGGCGGTTCGGCCCTTCGATCAAGATGGCCCCCACTGCCGAACTTAACATAGGACCCTATGGGAAATTCACATAAAAATCTTCTCCTCATAAACCACTGGGCCAATTGCAATCAAACTTTTCTGGAATGATCCTTGGATGGCCCCCTTCCGAAATTTTGTCCGGTGATCCCAACTTCCAACCAAGATGGCCGCCAAGCTAAAAATAGAAAAAAGGGGGATGAAATTAAAAAAAAATCTTCTTTGAAACTACTGAGCCAATCTCAACCAAACTTTACTGAAATGATCCTTGGGTGGTTCCCTTCCAAAATTATGTCTGGCATTTCAGACCTCCGACCAAGATGGCCGCCACAGCCGAACTTAATTTAACATAGGACCCTATGGGAAATTCCCATAAAAATCTTCTTGTCTGAAACCATTTGCTCAATAAGAAAAAAATTTTGATGAAATAGTCATTGGATGGTTCTCTTCCAAAAACGTGTCCGGCGGTTCGGCCCTTCGATCAAGATGGCCCCCACTGCCGAACCTAACATAGGACCCTATGGGAAATTCACATAAAAATCTTCTCCTCAGAAACCACTGGGCCAATTGCAATCAAACTTTTCTGGAATGATCCTTGGATGGCCCCCTTCCGAAATTTTGTCCGGTGATCCCAACTTCCAACCAAGATGGCCGCCAAGCTAAAAATAGAAAAAAGGGGGGATGAAATTTTAAAAAAATCTTTGAAACTATTGAGCCAATCTCAACCAAATTTTGCTGAAATGATCCTTGGGTGGTCCCCTTCCAAAATTATGTCTGGCATTTCAGACATCCGACCAAGATGGCCGTTACAGCTGAACTTAATTTAACATAGGACCCTATGGAAAATTCCCATAAAAATCTTATTGTCTGAAACCATTTGCTCAATAAGAACAAAATTATGATGAAATAGTCATTGGATGGTTCTCTTCCAAAAATGTGTCCGGCGGTTCTGCCCTTCGATCAAGATGGCCCCCACAGCCGAACTTAGTTTAACATAGGAACCTATGGGAAATTCACATAAAAATCTTCTTGTCTGGAACCAGTTGATCAATTGGAACCAAACTTTGATAAAATAGTCATTGGATGATCCTCTTCCAAAATTGTGTCTGGTGGTCCCGCCCTCTGACCAAGATGGCTGCACAGCTGTACTTAGTTTAACATAGAACCCTATGGGAAATTCATATAAAAACCATCTTGTCTGGAACCAGTAGCACAATTAGAACCACACTTTGATGGAATAGTCATTGGATGGTCCTCTTCCAAAATTGTGTCCGGCAGTTGCGCTCTACCGCCAAGATGGCCGCCACAGTGCAGTTGCGTTGTTATTGAAAGCAGCTTTGATCCAGGTGAGCGATTACAGGCTCCTGGGAGCCTCTGGTTCTGTCTTCTTTGCTCTCAATTTCGACAAAAAACTAAAAATAGAAAAAAGGGGGGATGAAGTTAAAAAAAAATCTTCTCCTCTGAAACTACTGAGTCAATCTCAACCAAACTTTGCTGAAATGATCCTTGGGTGGTCCCCTTTCAAACTTGTGTCCGTCAGCGCCGTCCTGTATCCAAAATGGCCACCATTACTAAAAATAGAAATTTCTTCAAATGGCCAAAACTGCTCTATTTTAAGCCAGAAAGTGCCCAAATTTGAACTGTATAAGCATAATGATGAGCTTTTTAACATATATTACAGGATTTTTTATGAACTTTGAACTTTTGCCTACTTTAACCGATTATGCAAATTAGAAAAAAATCTTCTCCTCTGAAACTACTGGGCCAATCTCAACCAAACTTTGCTGAAATGATCCTTGGGTGGCCCCCTTCCAAAATTGTGTCCCGTGATTCCAACTTCCAACCAAGATGACCGCCAAGCTAAAAATAGAAAAGGGGGGATGAAATTTTAAAAAAATCTTCTTTGAAACTACTGAGCCAATCTCAACCAAACTTTACAGAAATGATCCCACAGCCGATCTTATCTTAACATATGACCCTATGGGAAATTCACATAAAAATCTTCTTGTCTGGAACCAGTTGCTCAATTGGAACCAAACTTTGATAAAATAGTCATTGGATGGTCTTCTTCTAAAATAGTGTCTGGTGGTCCCGCCCTCTGACCAAGATGGCTGCAAAGCTGAACTGAGTTTAACATAGGACCCTATGGGAAATTCACATAAAAACCATCTTGTCTGGAACCAGTAGCTCAATTAGAACCAAACTTTGATGGAATAGTCATTGGAAGGTCCTCTTCCAAAATTGTGTCCGGTAGTCACGCTCTCCCACCAAGATGGCCACCACAGTGCAGTTGCGTTGTTATTGAAAGCAGCTTTGATCCAGGTGAGCGATGACAGACTCCTGAGAGCCTCTGGTTTCAATTTCTTTCCAATGATGGAGTTAACAAATCACCTAGCCCGACGCCCAGGGCTAGTAATTTCCACATTTGGGCTAGCTGAAATAATCAGCTGTATGCCCGACGGGCTAGTAAAAATATATATCGGATATTTACAAACTTGTCAATATTCGCGTATCTACTTATATTCATATATTTTATATGTTGTTTAATCAGCAGCAATGTTTTGTTTAATCAGCAGCAATGTTTTATTTATTCAACCGCTAGTTTTTTGTCGAAATTGAGAGCAAAGAAGATAGAAAAACTGCGTATTCTCGTCATAAAACAGCTTCAACAAACGACGGCTTACCGGAAATTTCGAAAATGAAATATCGGATTCCGGAACCGGGAACGACTATTTCTGGTTTTGCCGATAGTAAATTTTTTTTTTTCTTTTTTTTTTTCAAATAATTAGATTTTTTTGACATGCGATGATAAACACACATACTTTTTTTTGGCCTTACAGTGACCTGAACTGTGGAAAATAAGTGAAAATAAAACGCAATACCAGATCTGAAAAGAAAGATAGTTAAACTAATATACATTGTACATGTATATTAGTACAAGGGTTCAAGTCTGCAAGTCGGATTCATGAAATCACGGTATTGACCAGGACTAGTGGTTCATAGATTCGGGCTAGTAATATTTGGGAGTATGCTAGCCCTGGGCTAGTGAGGTGGTCCAAGATTTGTTAACCCCTGCCGTTTGTTGGTCTTTTTTCTTTACTCCAGGAGGTTATTTCTGTTAATTTCACTGGTCTTTGAAAACCCACTCTATAACTTTGTCATTATATCCCCATCTCTTCAAATGATGGCGTAAATCTTTGCTTGGTGGTTTTAACAGTGGAGAATATTCGTTTTACCCTAATGTTTTGGCTGAATGGGATACTCTTAAAACAGTGCTTAGGATGGCAACTATTGGGTGAAAGGTATTGATGTTTGTCTGTGGTTTTAGAGTATAAATCAGTTGTCATGTTGCCCTCCTTGACCGTGTTATATATATGTCACCAGCCATGAGATTTTCAGGCTTATGGAGGTAACGGGTGCAAAATGAGGATTTTGCATTTTCATGGAGGATATATTGATACAAAACACCCTGCAAAGTTATTTTGCTTAATTCTGCCAAATAAGGGAATTGTGGCGATGTTTGTAATTTTCAAAAATATAATTTTCTGTTGTCTAAATTGATCAAATATTCTTTGATTCACTGATTACGTAATATAACCATTTTACATAAGTCTCTTAATTTTAAGCATTTTAACTGTAACCTTCAGTTTAAAAAAATATACATTCCCCCTGCATAGAAAAAAATAATATTTTGGTTGCCATGGTAACCTACAGTAAATAAAAGCAAAACATAAAACTCAAATATTTTCAACATTCCGAACTCAAGTGCTATGATGAATTATCACAATTAAAAGTGTTTGTTTATTGGGGTTTAACATCATTTTAACATCTTACTAATCATTTAATATTTGGAGAAAGCCATAGTGCCTGGAGAAAACCACTGAAACTGTATTGTTTCATAATCTGATAATGGTAAACATTACTTTCATGGGATTTCAAAGTGATATAAAAAAAATATACGTCAACAAGTTCATAGTATCAGTTTACAAATATCTGATATTCAGCATCCTTTGTCTTTGAATTAGACCTAGTATATACAATAAAAGAGCATGTACAAATGTTTACTATCATGTCACTTAGGCATCATTGGACAAAGAATTTCTCCATTCCTGCTCTTTTCATGCCCCGTCTCGTTACAATAACTGCATTTCCTGGTTTTGTCTACGTGTTCAGCAATAGTTATTTCTGGCTTTGGTACAGTAGGTTTAGGACATGTGATATCTTTATTGTCATAACAAAGTGGTATTGCTTGATACAGATACCACTCTTTCATAGCATCTAGACCTTTCCTTGGTAGCTCAGATGGCATAGACGAGTCTATAGCTACTCGTTTCTTTAGCAACCTGAATTCCTTTTCCAAAGAGTTGCAGTACTCTTTGGCAAAGACCATTCCAGGTGATTCTTTATCAGCACGAAAATGATGATATGTTATGAGCGATGAAAGTGGCTTAAAAAACTGCTTTAGAAATGTTTTCCAGTCATAAAATTTCACAGGACATCCCTCATCTTGAACAATTTGTGGTATATTGTGATTATTCCTTGAAGAATCAGTCACAGATTGCACAATATCCTGCAAGGTTTCAGCTGAATAATGCTGCCACTTCACCTGAAAAACAATAAGTAATATGTGATAAAGTTGGTATTATAATAAAAAACAAAAACACTATGTACAGGATTATTATCAGATATGAGCTGCACCCCTGTTGAATGTATAGCATACAACATTCCATCCTTCAAATTTTCTGACCATGTTACGGCATGTATTTTTGGGTTCAAAATTCTATGCTAATTTTTATCATCAAAAAGGAAAGTTCAAATAGTTGTTTCATTGAACATATTTGTGTGTGTGTGTGTGTTGCATTGGGTGATTTTGTACTGTCTTTGTGCCATTGTCCCATATCCGTACTTTTTCACAAATAAAGGATTGAAAATTATTCCACATCCATTAGATACTTGCAAGTATTAAAGTCAAAATACTGAATGATTGCAAATGTTGAATCATACAAATAGCTCTATGAATTGCACTTTTAAGAAAATAGATATTCATATTATTACAAGTACCTTCCACAAACCAAAATGCCAGTCTGGATGGAATTTTGTATGTCCAGCTTCCATACAGTTGAACTCAACACTATTATGCAGACCAGTCAGTACTCTCCGTATGCCATGCCTGAAATAGCACTCAATAGTGATTTTTTTCATATATACCAATACTTTTCTACCAATTAAAACAAAGATACCAGGTTATTAGGTAAATCAATAATAAAGTTCTCCAAATGTATTTGTTTATGTAGTGGTTTCCATATATAATCGCCTTATCCTGCTGTGCAAAAGTAAGCAAGAACTCATCAGAGGATACCCCTCCCCCTTTTTTTATGATATGACCGACCAAGTTTATGTGATACCGTAGGAAACCCCCAAAATCATTTAGATCAAAATAAAAAATAAGACGTGCACAACTACCCCATCTACTGTAAATTCACAAATCATTGCATGCATTTATTATTGCGATTTTCAACCAAATATCCAACCCAAATGTGAGATTAATTATTGCAATTTCATTACTCATACCAAATCATAAAATTATTCTTGTTTTGACCAGTGCAATTATCCATATGTAACTTGACTGCTGTCTCTCCATATGACTTGTACTGAAAATGATGGTGAAGCATGCTTATAACACTATTAGCTCCTTGACCTGTTTCTTCACTTTCATCAACAAGATAAAACACCAGAGTTCCTGGAAAAATGAAAATAGTAAATATGATGTTATGGGGGTACTAGTATACGTAAATACAACTAAGCATATTGCAGAAGGAAAATAACAAATACTAAAGTTTAGGAAATAAATTGACTTATTCCTAAAATTGGGTTTTATCATAGTTAAAAAAAAATACTATTATACAGTATATTTTATGTTTTTTTTGTGTGCGTTGCATCGGATGATTTTCAGTTTTACTCAAGCTAACAGTAAATCCTTGGCAGGTTGAACACGGATCAGTATCAGGTTTCATGAGTATTATTTCTGGACACTGTTCTAACCATAACTGTTTAAATTCTGACAAACTTATGTTTAATTAAGCGATTGTGCAGCTTACTGGTATATTTGATGAATATCAGCCTTTGTTTTATCTGAGGGAAGTAAAGTCACCTTCAAATTTCTGTGATTTGGTAATCGACCAGGTAACGGAACCCCAAATTTTACTGCATACTCATTCAAAAAATGTTGTACTCTTTGAATATCAGTCATTGACAATGCATGTTTAGGGGTTTTATCGGTGTTACCATGAATCCTTGGCTTTAATCCCCCTCTTTCTAGTAACTTTGAGATGGATTCCAGCTGGGATTTGCCAATGGCATGGGCAAATAAAAATGTTTTTCTACATATCTGGTGACCATTGAACAAATATTGTTGCATTATTCTCTCTCTTTCTTTGTCTTTGTGGGTTTTTTTTGCATCAACACCTGTGCTATTGTTTCTATGAGCAAATAATTGAACTTTGATTATCAAATCAAGTTCACTTTTGTCCATTTCCAGACAACTCAACCTATAATCTATGAGTACTTCATTATCTACTCTTTTACTGCATGGAACTTTGTTATACAATCTGTCACAGTTGCAAGTCTTCTAAAATTGATTTCAATGTTCCTCATATCGTCCTTATCATTTAAATCCGAATTCAAATTGATTTCAATGTTCCCAAAATAAATTGGTATCAGGTCGATCCGGCCCCAAACCAGATCGGCCCAAAGTCGTTTCGGCCCAAGTCGATCCGGCCCCAAGTCGATTCGGCCATACTATAAATATTACGTTATAAACTAGCAAACCTGAACGTCAAACAGAAAGTGTGTTCCGAATGATAAGAGGGAGATAACTAGTTTCCACAGGAGTCACACTCTAGAGCTTGCTGCCGGGGTTTGAACGGTCTGGAACACACTACACATGAGTAAGACATCATGGAAGGAATGAATGAAAGCTATCGTCATAGTTCCTTTTTTATAGCCACAGCGCGGCAGAACAAAGACTTTCAAATTTCTCACACCCTAAAATTAGCTTGGGTTTTGAGTTCTTGTATGTTTTTACTACACTTGATTTTATAAATTGTTCAAATTAATTGGCGATATCAAACAATAGAATTAGCTTGGGTGTAGCTTAATTTAGAGTACAATCAAAGATAACATCATCAACTACCTATATAATCAGTGCCTATCACCACTAGCGTTGTGAGTTAACATTAACAACTACCTATATAATCAGTGCCTATCACCACTAAGGTTGTGAGTTAACATTATCAACTACCTATATAATCAGTGCCTATCACCACTAGCGTTGTGAGTTAACATTAACAACTACCTATATAATCAGTGCCTATCACCACTAGCGTTGTGAGTTAACATTATCAACTACCTATATAATCAGTGCCTATCACCACTAGCGTTGTGAGTTAACATTAACAACTACCTATATAATCAGTGCCTATCACCACTAGCGTTGTGAGTTAACATTATCAACTACCTATATAATCAGTGCCTATCACCACTAGCGTTGTGAGTTAACATTGTCAACTACCTATATAATCAGTGCCTATCACCACTAGCGTTGTGAGTTAACATTATCAACTACCTATATAATCAGTGCCTATCACCACTAGCGTTGTGAGTTAACATTATCAACTACCTATATAATCAGTGCCTATCACCACTAGCGTTGTGAGTTAACATTAACAACTACCTATATAATCAGTGCCTATCACCACTAGCGTTGTGAGTTAACATTAACAACTACCTATATAATCAGTGCCTATCACCACTAGCGTTGTGAGTTAACATTATCAACTACCTATATAATCAGTGCCTATCACCACTAGCGTTGTGAGTTAACATTATCAACTACCTATATAATCAGTGCCTATCACCACTAGCGTTGTGAGTTAACATTAACAACTACCTATATAATCAGTGCCTATCACCACTAGCGTTGTGAGTTAACATTGTCAACTACCTATATAATCAGTGCCTATCACCACTAGCGTTGTGAGTTAACATTAACAACTACCTATATAATCAGTGCCTATCACCACTAGCGTTGTGAGTTAACATTATCAACTACCTATATAATCAGTGCCTATCACCACTAGCGTTGTGAGTTAACATTGTCAACTACCTATATAATCAGTGCCTATCACCACTAGCGTTGTGAGTTAACATTATCAACTACCTATATAATCAGTGCCTATCACCACTAGCGTTGTGAGTTAACATTAACAACTACCTATATAATCAGTGCCTATCACCACTAGCGTTGTGAGTTAACATTATCAACTACCTATATAATCAGTGCCTATCACCACTAGCGTTGTGAGTTAACATTATCAACTACCTATATAATCAGTGCCTATCACCACTAGCGTTGTGAGTTAACATTATCAACTACCTATATAATCAGTGCCTATCACCACTAGCGTTGTGAGTTAACATTATCAACTACCTATATAATCAGTGCCTATCACCACTAGCGTTGTGAGTTAACATTGTCAACTACCTATATAATCAGTGCCTATCACCACTAGCGTTGTGAGTTAACATTAACAACTACCTATATAATCAGTGCCTATCACCACTAGCGTTGTGAGTTAACATTAACAACTACCTATATAATCAGTGCCTATCACCACTAGCGTTGTGAGTTAACATTGTCAACTACCTATATAATCAGTGCCTATCACCACTAGCGTTGTGAGTTAACATCATCAACTACCTATATAATCAGTGCCTATCACCACTAGCGTTGTGAGTTAACATTAACAACTACCTATATAATCAGTGCCTATCACCACTAGCGTTGTGAGTTAACATTATCAACTACCTATATAATCAGTGCCTATCACCACTAGCGTTGTGAGTTAACATTATCAACTACCTATATAATCAGTGCCTATCACCACTAGCGTTGTGAGTTAACATTAACAACTACCTATATAATCAGTGCCTATCACCACTAGCGTTGGGAGTTAACATTATCAACTACCTATATAATCAGTGCCTATCACCACTAGCGTTGTGAGTTAACATTATCAACTACCTATATAATCAGTGCCTATCACCACTAGCGTTGTGAGTTAACATTATCAACTACCTATATAATCAGTGCCTATCACCACTAGCGTTGTGAGTTAACATTATCAACTACCTATATAATCAGTGCCTATCACCACTAGCGTTGTGAGTTAACATTGTCAACTACCTATATAATCAGTGCCTATCACCACTAGCGTTGTGAGTTAACATTAACAACTACCTATATAATCAGTGCCTAATCACCACTAGCGTTGTGAGTTAACATTAACAACTACCTATATAATCAGTGCCTATCACCACTAGCGTTGTGAGTTAACATTATCAACTACCTATATAATCAGTGCCTATCACCACTAGCGTTGTGAGTTAACATTATCAACTACCTATATAATCAGTGCCTATCACCACTAGCGTTGTGAGTTAACATTAACAACTACCTATATAATCAGTGCCTATCACCACTAGCGTTGTGAGTTAACATTATCAACTACCTATATAATCAGTGCCTATCACCACTAGCGTTGTGAGTTAACATTATCAACTACCTATATAATCAGTGCCTATCACCACTAGCGTTGTGAGTTAACATTAACAACTACCTATATAATCAGTGCCTATCACCACTAGCGTTGTGAGTTAACATTTTCAACTACCTATATAATCAGTGCCTATCACCACTAGCGTTGTGAGTTAACATTATCAACTACCTATATAATCAGTGCCTATCACCACTAGCGTTGTGAGTTAACATTATCAACTACCTATATAATCAGTGCCTATCACCACTAGCGTTGTGAGTTAACATTAACAACTACCTATATAATCAGTGCCTATCACCACTAGCGTTGTGAGTTAACATTGTCAACTACCTATATAATCAGTGCCTATCACCACTAGCGTTGTGAGTTAACATTAACAACTACCTATATAATCAGTGCCTATCACCACTAGCGTTGTGAGTTAACATTAACAACTACCTATATAATCAGTGCCTATCACCACTAGCGTTGTGAGTTAACATTACCAACTACCTATATAATCAGTGCCTATCACCACTAGCGTTGTGAGTTAACATTATCAACTACCTATATAATCAGTGCCTATCACCACTAGCGTTGTGAGTTAACATTATCAACTACCTATATAATCAGTGCCTATCACCACTAGCGTTGTGAGTTAACATTAACAACTACCTATATAATCAGTGCCTATCACCACTAGCGTTGTGAGTTAACATTGTCAACTACCTATATAATCAGTGCCTATCACCACTAGCGTTGTGAGTTAACATTAACAACTACCTATATAATCAGTGCCTATCACCACTAGCGTTGTGAGTTAACATTAACAACTACCTATATAATCAGTGCCTATCACCACTAGCGTTGTGAGTTAACATTATCAACTACCTATATAATCAGTGCCTATCACCACTAGCGTTGTGAGTTAACATCATCAACTACCTATATAATCAGTGCCTATCACCACTAGCGTTGTGAGTTAACATTAACAACTACCTATATAATCAGTGCCTATCACCACTAGCGTTGTGAGTTAACATTATCAACTACCTATATAATCAGTGCCTATCACCACTAGCGTTGTGAGTTAACATTATCAACTACCTATATAATCAGTGCCTATCACCACTAGCGTTGTGAGTTAACATTAACAACTACCTATATAATCAGTGCCTATCACCACTAGCGTTGTGAGTTAACATTATCAACTACCTATATAATCAGTGCCTATCACCACTAGCGTTGTGAGTTAACATTATCAACTACCTATATAATCAGTGCCTATCACCACTAGCGTTGTGAGTTAACATTATCAACTACCTATATAATCAGTGCCTATCACCACTAGCGTTGTGAGTTAACATTATCAACTACCTATATAATCAGTGCCTATCACCACTAGCGTTGTGAGTTAACATTGTCAACTACCTATATAATCAGTGCCTATCACCACTAGCGTTGTGAGTTAACATTAACAACTACCTATATAATCAGTGCCTAATCACCACTAGCGTTGTGAGTTAACATTAACAACTACCTATATAATCAGTGCCTATCACCACTAGCGTTGTGAGTTAACATTATCAACTACCTATATAATCAGTGCCTATCACCACTAGCGTTGTGAGTTAACATTATCAACTACCTATATAATCAGTGCCTATCACCACTAGCGTTGTGAGTTAACATTAACAACTACCTATATAATCAGTGCCTATCACCACTAGCGTTGTGAGTTAACATTATCAACTACCTATATAATCAGTGCCTATCACCACTAGCGTTGTGAGTTAACATTATCAACTACCTATATAATCAGTGCCTATCACCACTAGCGTTGTGAGTTAACATTAACAACTACCTATATAATCAGTGCCTATCACCACTAGCGTTGTGAGTTAACATTTTCAACTACCTATATAATCAGTGCCTATCACCACTAGCGTTGTGAGTTAACATTATCAACTACCTATATAATCAGTGCCTATCACCACTAGCGTTGTGAGTTAACATTATCAACTACCTATATAATCAGTGCCTATCACCACTAGCGTTGTGAGTTAACATTAACAACTACCTATATAATCAGTGCCTATCACCACTAGCGTTGTGAGTTAACATTGTCAACTACCTATATAATCAGTGCCTATCACCACTAGCGTTGTGAGTTAACATTAACAACTACCTATATAATCAGTGCCTATCACCACTAGCGTTGTGAGTTAACATTAACAACTACCTATATAATCAGTGCCTATCACCACTAGCGTTGTGAGTTAACATTACCAACTACCTATATAATCAGTGCCTATCACCACTAGCGTTGTGAGTTAACATTATCAACTACCTATATAATCAGTGCCTATCACCACTAGCGTTGTGAGTTAACATTAACAACAACCTATATAATCAGTGCCTATCACCACTAGCGTTGTGAGTTAACATTATCAACTACCTATATAATCAGTGCCTATCACCACTAGCGTTGTGAGTCAACATTATCAACTACCTATATAATCAGTGCCTATCACCACTAGCGTTGTGAGTTAACATTAACAACTACCTATATAATCAGTGCCTATCACCACTAGCGTTGTGAGTTAACATTATCAACTACCTATATAATCAGTGCCTATCACCACTAGCGTTGTGAGTTAACATTATCAACTACCTATATAATCAGTGCCTATCACCACTAGCGTTGTGAGTTAACATTGTCAACTACCTATATAATCAGTGCCTATCACCACTAGCGTTGTGAGTTAACATTAACAACTACCTATATAATCAGTGCCTATCACCACTAGCGTTGTGAGTTAACATTAACAACTACCTATATAATCAGTGCCTATCACCACTAGCGTTGTGAGTTAACATTATCAACTACCTATATAATCAGTGCCTATCACCACTAGCGTTGTGAGTTAACATTATCAACTACCTATATAATCAGTGCCTATCACCACTAGCGTTGTGAGTTAACATTAACAACTACCTATATAATCAGTGCCTATCACCACTAGCGTTGTGAGTTAACATTATCAACTACCTATATAATCAGTGCCTATCACCACTAGCGTTGTGAGTTAACATTATCAACTACCTATATAATCAGTGCCAATCACCACTAGCGTTGTGAGTTAACATTAACAACTACCTATATAATCAGTGCCTATCACCACTAGCGTTGTGAGTTAACATTTTCAACTACCTATATAATCAGTGCCTATCACCACTAGCGTTGTGAGTTAACATTATCAACTACCTATATAATCAGTGCCTATCACCACTAGCGTTGTGAGTTAACATTATCAACTACCTATATAATCAGTGCCTATCACCACTAGCGTTTTGAGTTAACATTATCAACTACCTATATAATCAGTGCCTATCACCACTAGCGTTGTGAGTTAACATTATCAACTACCTATATAATCAGTGCCTATCACCACTAGCGTTGTGAGTTAACATTATCAACTACCTATATAATCAGTGCCTATCACCACTAGCGTTGTGAGTTAACATTAACAACTACCTATATAATCAGTGCTTATCACCACTAGCGTTGTGAGTTAACATTAACAACTACCTATATAATCAGTGCCTATCACCACTAGCGTTGTGAGTTAACATTATCAACTACCTATATAATCAGTGCCTATCACCACTAGCGTTGTGAGTTAACATTAACAACTACCTATATAATCAGTGCCTATCACCACTAGCGTTGTGAGTTAACATTAACAACTACCTATATAATCAGTGCCTATCACCACTAGCGTTGTGAGTTAACATTGTCAACTACCTATATAATCAGTGCCTATCACCACTAGCGTTGTGAGTTAACATTATCAACTACCTATATAATCAGTGCCTATCACCACTAGCGTTGTGAGTTAACATTATCAACTACCTTTATAATCAGTGCCTATCACCACTAGCGTTGTGAGTTAACATTATCAACTACCTATATAATCAGTGCCTATCACCACTAGCGTTGTGAGTTAACATTATCAACTACCTATATAATCAGTGCCTATCACCACTAGCGTTGTGAGTTAACATTATCAACTACCTATATAATCAGTGCCTATCACCACTAGCGTTGTGAGTTAACATTATCAACTACCTATATAATCAGTGCCTATCACCACTAGCGTTGTGAGTTAACATTGTCAACTACCTATATAATCAGTGCCT
This sequence comes from Bathymodiolus brooksi, assembly GCA_963680875.1. Classification (NCBI taxonomy): domain Eukaryota; kingdom Metazoa; phylum Mollusca; class Bivalvia; order Mytilida; family Modiolidae; genus Bathymodiolus; species Bathymodiolus brooksi. The sequence goes on along the minus strand of OY804584.1, from coordinate 3,007,191 downwards.
ATCACCACTAGCGTTGTGAGTTAACATTATCAACTACCTATATAATCAGTGCCTATCACCACTAGCGTTGTGAGTTAACATTATCAACTACCTATATAATCAGTGCCTATCACCACTAGCGTTGTGAGTTAACATTATCAACTACCTATATAATCAGTGCCTATCACCACTAGCGTTGTGAGTTAACATTATCAACTACCTATATAATCAGTGCCTATCACCATTAGCGTTGTGAGTTAACATTATCAACTACCTATATAATCAGTGCCTATCACCACTAGCGTTGTGAGTTAACATTATCACCTACCTATATAATCAGTGCCTATCACCACTAGCGTTGTGAGTTAACATTATCAACTACCTATATAATCAGTGCCTATCACCACTAGCGTTGTGAGTTAACATTATCAACTACCTATATAATCAGTGCCTATCACCACTAGCGTTGTGAGTTAACATTATCAACTACCTATATAATCAGTGCCTATCACCACTAGCGTTGTGAGTTAACATTATCAACTACCTATATAATCAGTTCCTATCACCACTAGCGTTGTGAGTTAACATTATCAATTACCTTTATAATCAGTGCCTATCACCACTAGCGTTGTGAGTTAACATTATCAACTACCTATATAATCAGTGCCTATCACCACTAGCGTTGTGAGTTAACATTATCAACTACCTATATAATCAGTGCCTATCACCACTAGCGTTGTGAGTTAACATTATCAACTACCTATATAATCAGTGCCTATCACCACTAGCGTTGTGAGTTAACATTATCAACTACCTATACAATCAGTGCCTATCACCACTAGCGTTGTGAGTTAACATTATCAACTACCTATATAATCAGTGCCTATCACCACTAGCGTTGTGAGTTAACATTGTCAACTACCTATATAATCAGTGCCTATCACCACTAGCGTTGTGAGTTAACATTATCAACTACCTATATAATCAGTGCCTATCACCACTAGCGTTGTGAGTTAACATTATCAACTACCTATATAATCAGTGCCTATCACCACTAGCGTTGTGAGTTAACATTATCAACTACCTATATAATCAGTGCCTATCACCAATAGCGTTGTGAGTTAACATTATCAACTACCTATATAATCAGTGCCTATCACCACTAGCGTTGTGAGTTAACATTGTCAACTACCTATATTATCAGTGCCTATCACCACTAGCGTTGTGAGTTAACATTATCAACTACCTATATAATCAGTGCCTATCACCACTAGCGTTGTGAGTTAACATTATCAACTACCTATATAATCAGTGCCTATCACCACTAGCGTTGTGAGTTAACATTATCAACTACCTATATAATCAGTGCCTATCACCACTAGCGTTGTGAGTTAACATTATCAACTACCTATATAATCAGTGCCTATCACCACTAGCGTTGTGAGTTAACATTATCAACTACCTATATAATCAGTGCCTATCACCACTAGCGTTGTGAGTTAACATTATCAACTACCTATATAATCAGTGCCTATCACCACTAGCGTTGTGAGTTAACATTATCAACTACCTATATAATCAGTGCCTATCACCACTAGCGTTGTGAGTTAACATTATCAACTACCTATATAATCAGTGCCTATCACCACTAGCGTTGTGAGTTAACATTATCAACTACCTATATAATCAGTGCCTATCACCACTAGCGTTGTGAGTTAACATTATCAACTACCTATATAATCAGTGCCTATCACCACTAGCGTTGTGAGTTAACATTATCAACTACCTATATAATCAGTGCCTATCACCACTAGCGTTGTGAGTACGTATCCTGCTCAGGTGTAGGGTACTCGATACAATATTATGTGATAAAATTTGCCAGTAACTTGCGGCAGGTCGGTGGTTTTCTCCGGGTACTAGTATTCCGGTGTCCTCCATCAATAGAACTGACGTATCGATATAGCTGAAATAAAGTTGAAAGTGGCATTAAACACCATAACTACTAACCCTAAGATACAGTGTACAGAACATTAACACAGTGATAAGCTGTTTCCAAGATAGCAATTAAAAGTGAGGTTAAACACGATAACCCCTAGCCCTCCTCCTGGTTTGGTTGTTGTAATGCAAAGGTTAAACAGATAAGGTAGACAATATAACCACCTGCAAAAACATGAACCATTTCTCTGTTCAACATGAACCATTCCTCTGTTCAACATGAACTATTCCTCTGTTCAACATGAACCATTCCTCTGTTCAACATGAACCATTCCTTTGATCTATATGAACCATTCCTCTGTTCAACATGAACCATTCCTCTGTTCAACATGAACCATTCCTCTGTTCAACATGAACCATTCCTTTGATCAACATGAAGCATTCCTCTGTTCAACATGAACCATTCCTCTGTTCAACATGAACCATTCCTCTGTTCAACATGAACTATTCCTCTGTTCAACATGAACCATTCCCCTGTTCAACATGAACCATTCCCCTGTTCATCATGAACCATTCCTCTGTTCAACATGAACCATTCCTCTGTCCAACATGAACCATTCCTCTGTTCAACATGAACCATTCCCCTGTTCAACATGAACCATTCCTCTGTTAAACATGAGCCATTCCTCTGATCAACATGAGCCATTCCTCTGATCAACATGAACCATTCCTCTGTTCAACATATGGGGGTCCGGGTGGCTCAATGAGTTAGGTAGTTGGATTACCTAACAACTCATACAAGACTATCACCAATACGGCGTGGGTTCGCGCCCGGCTTTGTAAATTACAAAAAAAGTATGCACTCAACTAGCAACCGCAAGTGATAAAGTTTACCAGTTGCTTGTCCATGGTCGGTGGTTCAACATGAACCATTCCTCTGATCAACATGAAGCTTTATAACCACAGATATTTATAATATCAATTTGGATGCCATCGGCTCTATTGTGATTTCTGAAAACTCTGCATGGCTACATAACCTCTTTTGTAATTCCTGAGAACTCTCCATGGCTACCTAACCCCTATTGTAATTCCTGAAAGTTCTCCATGGCTACATAATCTCTATTGTAACTCCTGAAAAATCTCCATGGCTACCTAACCCCTATATGGAGGGGGTTATAAGGATGGTGATAGGGTAGCACGAGCAGCTGGTTCTAGGGATGGTGATAGGGTAGCATGGGCAGCTGTTTCATACTGATGGTTCTGAGGATGGTGATAAGGTAGCATCGACAGATGTTTTGTGCTGATAGTTCTAAGGATGGTGATAGGGTAGCATGGGCAGCTGTTTTATACTGATGGTTCTGAGGATGGTGATAAGGTAGCATCGACAGATGTTTTGTGCTGACGTTTCTAAGGATGGTGATTGGGTAGCATCAGCAGATGTTATATACATTGTTCTGAGGATGGTGATTGGGTAGCATCGGGTGCTGATGGTTCTAAGGATGGTGATTGGGTAGCATGATCAGCTTTTTAATATTGACGATTCTGAAGATGGTGATATGGTAGCATCAGTAGATGTTATAGACATTGTTCTGAGGATGGCGATAGGGTAGCATCGACAGACGTTTTATGCTGATGGTTCTGAGGATGGTGATACGTAACGGTAGCATCATCAGATGTTTTATACTGCTGGTTCTGAGGACGGCGATACGGTAGCATCGGTATTGGTTTCATACTGATGGTTCTAACTATGAATGTTGCTAGGGTAGCATTAGCAGGCTGACTGTTTTGGACATCAGGTCTATTTTCTTTTTTATCAGCCAGTTTGATCTTCAGTACAGAAGCTAATACAATGTTTCTTGCTTTGAAGTGTGTTGCCTCTTCTGATCCTTTTATTTGATTTTACAAGATAAATACATATGTAGTCTTGTCACTGGTATAACCCTTGAATGAGTGACCACTTATAATTGATAGACCACAATGAACTTGAAATTAAAACACATACAAGCTGCATGGTCCTCTACATACACATATTTTAGATGTATGTCTTAAATGTGGCACAAAGGGACAATTGCGTACTAAAATATAGGACAAGCATGAGATATATGTAACATCATCAAATTGCGCATCATCTGTTAGCTTTATATACTTTTGTTTTAACCCTGTCAACTTTTGTGTTAATTCACTGAAACCACTGATCCATTTGTTTTCGTTACAGGTCAGAAGGGTAAAAAAAGTTGGAAATTCAGGTACGTGCAATATCGTTTGCTATAATCATGATTGATAAAAGGTGGAAGAGCTAAAAGAAACAAATGAAAACCTAATGGCTTTGAGGTTGAATCCCGCCAATGGCGAGGTGTACTCGATACACCATTTTAAAGTTTATCAGTGACTTGCGGTGGGTTTTCTCCGGGTACACCAGTTTCCTGCAAAAGATGTCTACCAGGATCAATTTTTATTTTCTGTTATGTCCTGGCCTCATTTTACTTGAATTATATATGCTTCCGTACATAAAGTGTGTAAATATTTGAATTTTCGAAATCCAACTTGTGTAATTATTCTTGAAGACTCTAAAACCTATTATTCTTTGCAAAAGCAGTTCCTGCTCCACTAGTGGTACCCATGATCTTGTTACTCTTGCTTGCTACAAACCTCATGATCAGTGATGAAGGAGGAAAGGATATTTGTTTATTACAAATGTATATTGTCCATCGGAAATCCAAAAATGAAATCATCGCATGTCAATGTTTTAAGATAGGATACCATGGGAAAAACTTTAATACAAGCATTTTTCATTGAAAATATTGTAACATTAGACAGGCAACTTAGCTGGAGTGTTCTTTGTATAAGTGAGTGATTAATTGTTGTTGAAAGCCAAATAAGCAATTTTGCAGCTCTATCATGACCACAACAAGTCACTTTTGATGAAATGATAATTATGATAATTATTTTGTACTGGATCAACACTCTAGTTGGATTTTTAAAGTAATAGTTCACTGAAGCAACAGTCTGGGTGAATATATATCACTCCACGAGGACACGTTATCCTGATTATGAACCAACCAGTCTTTGTTATTTCTCTTTAATGCTAAAGTGCTTAGCAGAGAAACAACAAATTCCTATTTTATAGTCTTTTGTTTGACACATTTAATGAATTTGTAGAACTGACTTTCAGCAATATATTTTTGTCCTTTGTTTAATAGTTTTCCTGGCACCACACGTGGATTATGTCCCAACAGATGAAATACTGGATGCATTAGCACCTCAAATAGGAATAGAACATTTTTTTAATCTTGGCATAGAATTAGGACTTGGTGCAGTCTATCTGAAAAATGTACAGCACCAGTACCAACGTGACCCAGTAAAACCATTAATACAAGTACTATACGACTGGAGAAATGATACGGCTTTTAAAGCTACATTAGGTGTGTTAGAGCAAGCTTTAGTTAATGTTGGCAGAGGGGTGGGGTGTTTGGAAACAGTTGTAAAAGAAAAAGGTGTTGAAAAACGTTACATTTCTAGAAAACAGGATGCTGAAGGTGCTTTATCAAAAACACAAGATCATGACTTACAGGCAAAAGATTCAAAGTAAAATGTTAAGACTGAGGAGAAGACCGTCACAGATAGCAGTCAGCAACCATCACAACAGAAAGGTTGGAGAAAAGTTTTTGACCGGATTAAAAAGTTTAGAAGCCGAAAAAACTAATGTCACTATGAAACCAGAAGTAGAATTTACAAACAGTAATCATATCCCTTGTTATGAATATAAATTGTTTTTAAACTAGAATGGAAATCCCAGTAGTTTAACTTGACTGGTGGATAATAATATTATTATCTCCTTTTGATCTGTCATGTAATTTTTTAACTGACTTGTACTAAATCATTTTGATGACTTCACATTTCTCATAAGAAACATGAACTGCTTATCATTCACAATCACATGAGTTCATCCCCCCTTTTTAGGTGGGGTCATCCATTCTTATCTTTTTAGACGACCGTGTAAATTGTTGTTACATTACGGGTCTGTGGTTTTGGTTATTGTATTTGTACTCATCCGTCTATAGACACATTAGTTTCCGTGTGATAACTTTAGTTCTAGATAAACGATCCTACTTAATTCCAAAGACAATGATCATTGACCCAGAATGACGGTTAGGTTTTTGTAGCCATATTCATATTAGTTTCTAAGCAAAAACGCAAGGTGCTAAAATAGGTGTTTCAGATTTTTGTAAGTACATTTGTATTATGCAACTATTACCATTTTTGACGCAAACAGGGACAAATAGTGCCAATTTCCAAAATTTGAAAGTTATTTTTCGTTCTATTTAAATTTATTTTGTGCAAAGTGTTCACCTTAGATGTTATTGGTGGGCCATTAAACTATTTTATTTAATAAAAAGGTCTACAAAGAACCCAAATGACGAAATTTCACATATTTTGAAGGTACATAGAATTTATTTTTTACCTAAATTTTGATGTGTTTTTTTTTCTTTTAATTGATTGTGTGGAGAGCCTTCTGTACTAGGTGGACTGATTTCTTTTAATTGATTGTGTGGAGAGCCTTCTGTACTAGGTGGACTGATTTCTTTTAATTGATTGTGTGGAGAGCCTTCTGTACTAGGTGGACTGATTTCTTTTAATTGATTGTGTGGAGAGCCTTCTGTACTAGGTGGACTGATTTCTTTTAATTGATTGTGTGGAGAGCCTTCTGTACTAGGTGGACTGATTTCTTTTAATTGATTGTGTGGAGAGCCTTCTGTACTAGGTGGACTGATTTCTTTTATCTGTTGCAGTTTCCGAAATCACTTCAACAGAAAGTGGCATAAAAGTCCTAAAATCTAGACATTATTGCACACAAACTGTGTATGAATAACCAAGGTTGTTTTTGATGAGATCTTTTTAATGAATTCCTTAGGAAAATCTCTGTCAGTAAAATATTATTGCGTTGGTGAGCGAAAATTCCCCTTTTTTAACATCAGTAGTGCCAAGATGGGAAGACATTATTTCTTGATATATTTCATCAATCTATTATGCTTCTAAAAATAATTTTAACAAAAGTGTCAAAAAAGCAAAATTTCGAGATTAGATTGTTATTGAAAATTATCACCTAATTTAAATCCTTTTGGTTTTTAGCAAAATATGTTTCTGCAAAAAAGGCTGAAAAGGGGTCTCAGTTCTGCTATTTTCCATATTTTTAAGGTATGCTTAAAAACTTTTCATATAATTTTGATGAGGCTCTTTTCTTTAAATTGGTTATGACAAGGGCTATTTATTTTAATAGTATTCCAGTGAATTTCCAATATTTCTATGGTTTTCGAGTTACACTTGATTGTACTAAAACTGCTGCTGTAGAAAGCCCTTATCTACTTACTTACGTTGTGTGTTCGATTCCCATTCAGGCTAGACAACATTATGTAATAAAGCTTGTCACTGACTTACGGCAGGCCGGTGGTTTTAACCGGGTACTCTTGTTTCCTCCACCAATAGAACTGACTGCCATCATATAACTGACGTTAAACATCATCAACCCCCACCACCTTGTCTAGTTACTGTGGTATCATGCTGTCCCTGATCTTCTTCGTAAACCACTAAACGATGGATTTTAATTCCGTTTATCTTATACAGGGGACAACAACATTTTGAGACATTTAGTTTATTATCCATTTGTATTTTCAATTGAAATGAGAAATATTGCTTTTTTATGCACTTTACACTTTTGTTTTGCATTTTTTAAAAATATGTGAAATTTTCAATTAACTGGATTACGTGCCCTTGTTGTGTTAGCAATGTAGTGACTTTTGGAAAATTTCTTCTCACTCTGTAAACTGTGAGTTCATTGTTTACAAAATGGTGGCATATAAAACAAAGGAACACAATAAAAGTCAAATCCAGAGACATTTGTCAGTACACATTAGTACAACCACATCGGTGGCGTAATGGTTGGCATGCTCCTCACGAGTGCGGTAGATCATGGGTTCGAGGCCCGTTCGGGTCAAACCAAAGACAATTAAATTGGTATTTGTTGCTTCTCCGCTAAGCATGCAGCCTTAAGGAGAAAGAGCAAAGACTGGTTGACTCAGAATCAGAATAATGTGGCGACATGTCTATCCGCCGACTGTAGCTTCAGTGAGCTAGCACTATAAAACTCCAACTCAGCGTGTTGGTCTAGAACAACGTGGACCTCATCATCGTCCCATTGCAAATTAATGTTCTCACCATGATATAGCTTAAAAATTGGTGAATTGACGTTAAACAACAGTCACTCTCACACTCATTAGTAAAGGCTTTACAAAGGGTCTAGTACACAGTGAACTCCTAGAAGAAATTGAAGAACTTGTGGATAAAGGTTTAATACAGTCCATAAATATAAGAGAGAGAAACTGTATTGTCACAGTTTTCGACCCCGACACTAAGCACATTCTATTAAGAAGGGGGGGTCGAAATTAGAAACCGGTATATAAAACTCGTTGATTTAGAGAAGCAAGTTACAAATATAACAATAAAAGATGCACCGTGTGAATTGTCCAATCAGGTAATATGTGATTTTATGCAAAATTTCGAAGTCGACTCACAATTTGTAACAATGTGGTACAAGGCTCTCTACAGAGAGGTCTAATAAAGGGTACGAATATCGAAACAGCGAACTGATATATGCCACCCATGAACTGTTTCCGCATATTCCTATCATGAGTAAATTTGGGAGGTTTGATATCCGAATATTGAGTATGTGAAGCATAATATTCAAATGCTAGCTATATCATAGGTGTATGTAGCATACTACCAAGAAGAGGGAAAGTTACACACATTCAAGCATTAAACTCTGTAGCATCGTCTGTTAACATATTCATAAAAAAATGTGTTTGAAAAATTAATGAAGCAGGCACTAATAAGTGATATAATACTGGATTATGTAAAATCACCAGTAGAAGGCGAAAACATCTACCCCAACTTCTTCAGACAAACAACAATAAAAAATTCCCAAATCGATTTTCGAAACTATAGTAACACTTGAACTCATTGTACTATTTGATCATTGACATTTCTAGTCAATATTATTGTTTTCATATTTCTTATACATCATGTGCCAAACATCCTAATTCATAACCTATCAATGACAAAATCACCGGTATCTATTTCTAGCACCGCTAAGCGAGAGTCCCAAATCGTGATCTCTTCAATATAATTGTGTTAACTGTTTTATTTAATAACAAATATGTTATTTATGTCTAATATAATACAATTTGATTTGTCTGTAATTTACTTTAACAAGATGAGGATTGTGAATTATTGTATATATATTGTCACATTTGTTAATATACCTAAGTTAAATCGCACCGGACTCTCAGTGTTGTCCGCCATTTTGAATACCGGACTCTATTTACATATCATCTTGTATATATGAATATTTCCACGTTACTTGCTATTTTATTCAATCTTTGATAAAATGCCTATAGATAAACACATATACAATAATAATCAATCATTAAATGTACAGAATACATGCTGTAAATCGACGATATTGCTACCAGACTCTATATCCGCCATTTGGAATCTATGAATGATTGCTGATCACCTTGTATATTTCAATAAAAACCTATTATTTAGTATTTATTTTGTTGAAAATTATAAGAAATATATAAAAAAAATAACCAATACCACAGGAATACATCATTTAATATACATATAAACTAATATCAAGCCTCCGGACTTCTCCGGACTCTGTTTAGTAGTACCGAAGTTTAATCGTAGTCGCCAGTGTGATGTGAATTCCACATTGTGACCTTTCACTGTCAATTTGTAAATAATATGTCTCTTTGTATTGGTACATTAAATGTTAATGGCATAGCAGCCAGTTGTTAGTGTCTAAAAAAGAAAATTTATATCGTGTGTGTACAAGAAACACAATGTTCTATTGATACTGAATCAAAATGGGAAAACTTAACGAGAGGAGAGAGGGGGTGGAATTAAGAAAATATCTAGAAAAAAATGATTTGAGTAATGTTTGGAGAGCACGCAATCAGTAATTGTTATACATTTGGCAGAGCCATTTTCAACATTAGTTCAGTTATATCGTGGAGGTATTTTTTATTGGTGGAGGAAACCAGAGGTCCCGAAGAAAACCACAGACCTGCCGCAAGTCATTGACAACCTTTATCACATAATGTTGTACACCTTGCCCTGATCCGAATTTGCACTCACGTGAGTGGTGATAGGTGCTGCTTCCATAGGTAGTTGTAAATCCAACTACCATACGATCATGGCCATGATGGTTCCCCCCTCAAACTGTTAATTTGTATACAATAGTTTTTCAATTTTCTATAGAAATATTTGTTGAAAATGTTTAATTTAAATTATGATTATTACTGAGTGGTAAACTTAGTTCCCTCATAGGTTTATGCAATGTTTGTTGGAATATATACATAGATAAAAGTCAACACTACTTGTTAAATATAGCATACACAGGAACATACAGTTAGTTAATGTATTTAATGGGATGATAGTATGTTGTACATTTTTGTATTTTGTAAAGTGTTTTCAGGGAGTTGACAATTACTCATTTATGTTTTCCGTGGGCAAATGAAGTGTATCAAAACAGGGGCCCTTAACTGTGCTTCCATGGGCATCTTAGATCATTGTACAGACCAGGTGTTGTTGAATAAATGATAGTGTTATATAAGAAAAAATACAAATTCAATAAAATATTATTGGTGTTTTTATTAATTGTAATAAATATTATTTAAACACATTAAAGGGAATTGGACAAAGTTTTTGATCGCTTTGTTTCCTTCATTTCTCCATTGCATTGTTTGTCCTTTATCACTTGGCCATTGCATTGTCTGCCCTCTATCACTTGGCCATTGCATTGTCTGCCCTCTATCACTTGGCCATTGCATTGTCTGTCCTTTATCATTTCTCCATTGTATTGTCTGTCCTTTATCACTTGGCCATTGCATTGTCTGTCCTTTATCACTTGGCCATTGTATTGTCTGCCCTCAATCACTTGGCCATTGTATTGTCTGTCCTTTATCATTTCTCCATTGCATTGTCTGTCCTCTATCACTTGGCCATTGCATTGTCTGTCCTTTATCACTTGGCCATTGTATTGTCTGTCCTTTATCATTTCTCTATTGCATTGCCTGTCCTTTATCACTTGGCCATTGCATTGTCTGTCCTTTATCATTTCTCCATTGCATTGTCTGTCCTTTATCATTTCTCCATTGCATTGCCTGTCCTTTATCATTTGGCCATTGCATTGTCTGTCCTTTATCATTTGGCCGTTGCATTGTCTGTCCTTTATCATTTGGCCATTGTATTGTCTGTCCTTTATCATTTGGCCATTGCATTGTCTGTCCTTCGACTTTTCTCTCAATAATCTCCTATGATTTAAACATTTGGTTTAATGTTTTGTAGATAACTGTTTGTCGTTTTGTTCATTGTATTTTCTGTCCGTCTCCCATTTACATCTTATTAACCCTTTACTATCTTTAAACGTTTCCCTCTAGAATATTTTGTCATTGATACGTTTGGCTTCATTAAGCTATTCTGTAGATTAGATGATACAGATTTCATGTGGGAGACACTTTATTGTGTGCAATGATTATTCTCGGGGGGAAATATATGTTTTAAGTAATACATTAAATATTATATAGAATTAAAAGGAAATTATTTTTTTTTCTCATAAACATTCATAATTGACCTGTTTAGCCTTTAAGGTTATACCATGACTACGAATACTGAATGAGAATATAACAAGGATTAACGGGTTAGGTTTATGGTGATTAATGCCACTTTCAACAATAGTTCAGCCATATCATGGTGATCAGTTTCAATTAGTGTGGGAAACAGGAGTACTTGGAGAACACCACCGACCTGCCGAATGTCACTGGCAACATTTATCACTTAATTTTGCATCGAGTAGACCTTACCATGGACGGAATTCAAACTCACAACGTTAGTGGCAATATGCACTGTTTGTATTCATTTGTCGTCCATTAACTTTTCACATTTGAATCTTCTCCTTTGAAACCGCTTATCCAAATGATCCAAGACTTGGTAGGAAGCATCTATGGAAGGTCTTCTATAAGGATTGCCAATTTTGTTTCGATCCGATAACAAACATGTAACCTGTTCTAGCCATGATACAACTGAAATATTAGTGATTTGTTATTGAACAACAATCACTCACCTACACGAAAAAGATCTGTTTGAAACCTCGTTCTCAAAAATTCGGATATACCGTTACCATGGATACGTTATCGCACTCTGATAACTTACTACCATGGATACGTCATCTCAAATTTTGTAAGTTGTGAACATGAATACGCTATCATAAAATTAAGTTGACTCAAACTCTATTAAGTCGCTACCATTGATACGCTATGTTAAAACTCTACATTGTAACTGGTATCCAGTACTCAGTGGTGAGAATGGTTTGTTTGTATGGGTATATAGTGTAATGGGATTAATGTTAGTGTTATTGTGTTTAACGCCACTTTCAACAATATTTCAGTTACACGTGGGGTCAATTCTATTGGTGGAGGAAAACCACCGACCTGTCGCAAGTCATTGGTAAACTTTATTACGCAATGTTTTATCTAGTACATCTCGCCATTATAGTGTACATGGTAATGTTGAACGTTTAAAGTAATGTAGCAAACTATTAAAAAATATTAAACATTAGAGAAAACCGAAGGGGCAATAAAGAATGTACAATCCAGAGAAACTGGCAACATTGCGTAAATTAGACACAAGACAAAGACAGACAAAACAAAGGACACTACACAATATGTGTTAGACACCGTTATACCGAGGCTAACATACATAACGTAAATAAGACATGAGCCCTCCTACAAACAACTGGAGGTAAAGACGAACCGAACATCGTGTTTATGCGGTAAATGTAGTGTACATCACAACACTGAACTCAGAACATAATTAAAGAGAGATTTGAATTAATTTAATTGAGCAAAATGTTGAACATCAATATACGCTTCTACAAATATACTACTTCTTCTACTTTTCTACTTCTACTTTATAAGAGGCCACCTTCAACTAATTGAAGATTCTGCCAATTACGCAAACATACACCAACATGTTTGTAATTTTACTTAGCACTTTTTTATTCTTTTATAATTTATAGGAATGCATCATTTAAAAGATTTACAATTGTTTTTCCTTTTTATACCCCCACACATAGAGTGGGGGCTATATTGCAATCACCTTGTCCGTCCGTCCGTTCACACTTTCGTAACAGATATCTCAGCTTCTACTGGAAGAAATGATTTTATATTTGATATATGGCTTTGGCATGGTGACTTGTACCGTGTCTCCCCTTTCCAGGTTTACCGCACATCTACTTCCTGTTTACAGTGCGACTTAGAATTTTTCATGTTTGCCGTAATGAAAACTTTCGTAACAGTTATCTCAGCTTCTACTGGAAGAAATGATTTTATATTTGATATATGGCTTTGGCATGGTGACTTGTACCGTGTCGCCCCTTTCCAGGTTTACCACACATCTACTTCCTGTTTACCGTGCGACATACAAATGAATGAGTGGGGGTATTCTTAGCACGACGTAGCGTGCAACATCTTGTTTTTAATTGTTGCTTTGTTTACTGGACTTAAAATGTGTTTACATTCATTTAATATGACTAGATTTACTGATTTCGTCAAGGTATCAATTGTTTAAACCTTTAAATGCAGTATCAAATATACATCAAACTATGTAGGACCAACGGAGTATAAATAAACATTTAAAAAGTGTTATTGTGAGAGGTGAATGATATCTCTTTAATAAACAAAAGAATATAACAAAAGTATGGTTTATGGTGATATAGTGCTTAATTCAGTCAGACATATTTTATAGTTTTTGTTGATTGTACTGCACGTTTAAACCACAAACTTATTATCTTACTCATGCGAAGGTTATGTAGGGGAGGGGGTGAGAGACCGAATTGATAACGGGGTTAATTGATTTATGACCAGAAGTCGAATAAGACTTGCAGAGATTCTCTTCACAATATGTACTTCAAATGATACGATAGGCCCTTGTCACAAGCATTTGTAAAGGCTATATACATTCTTTTATGACAAACGGAGTCCACATAACAACAGGTTCATTCGTATTTTGATCTCCCATTAAGAATGTTATGACAACTTTAGAACGCAATCCATCTACCATTAAGAATGATATGATATCATTTGCACGCACACTCCTGTGTATATAATGCAAATTATACTTTTATCATAAATATACTTTAGTAAACGTATACAAGTCGAATGCACCATTTATACGATTATATGTACACATTAGGATTCGAACCCACAACTTTAGTGGCGACAGGCACTGATTGCACAGATAGTTGTAAATCCAACTACCATACGATCACGACCAACACATTAATTTATTCATTCAAATGTTAATGGGAAAATCATATTCTAAAAACGCATACTTACCTTTGGTATATGACTAATCGTCCCGAAGGTATCACCTACCCATTAGCCTGTGATTTGGCACGGACATTGTCTATTATATATCTTTATTATAGACCTTTACAGTACCTAACATATAGGTGATATTAGCTGACTTTAGCTATCCTGTTTACGTTCTATTGTTGTATTGTTCTCAAACACTTTTACATTATTTGTCTTTCCAATATTTTGATATTGAGCGTCACCCGATGAAGATTATTCCATAAAGACATCGGGCGCAGTAAATTTGATATCTTCGTTTGTATTACTATCACTTGATCGATACCACTGCTGGTGGACTATTAGTCCCCAAAGGTATCATCCTCTCAGTAGTCAGTAGTCAGCACGGCAATGGTTTATGTGATGTCCGCTACGATTTCCGCATAAAAACGATGTTCGGTTCGTCTAGATCTTTATCTCCAGTTGTTTTAGGAGTCTTATTTACGTTATTTATGTTTGCTTGCGCATAGTGGTGTACAACACATAATATGTTGTGTCTTTTGCTTTGCTCGTCTTCGTCTTGTGTCTTATCTACCCAATGTTGCCAGTTTCTCTGGATTGTCCATTCTTTATTGCCCCTTCGGTTTTCTCTAATGTTTATTTTTTGATAGTTGGCTACGGTACTATGAACGTTCAACATTACCATTTCAACCACATAAAAACTCGGAAAAACTCGATTAAACACTATACAATAAAGTTGCCAGGTCGGTTGTTTTCCTGCATTAAAAACACTGACCCCCACGGTGTAACTGAAATATTGTTGAAAGTGGCGTTAATCACCATAATCCTAGCCCTAGCCCTATTGCACTATACACCATTACACACAAACTATTCACACCGCTTTCTCTTGAGTACTGGATAGAAAGGTTACACAGGTGTCATGCAAACAACGTTAGATCACTGGAGCTGGCAACTGTTCTATCAAGTCTCTTTCTAAACTTTTAGGGCCTGGGTGGCTCAATGAGTTAGGTAGTTGGATTACCTAGCAACTCATACAAGCCTATCACCAATACGGCGTGGGTTCGCGCCCGGCTTTGTAAATTACAAAAAGGTGTATTCGACTCGCAGTCGCAAGTGATAAAGTTTACCAGTTGCTTGCTCATATGGTCGGTGGTTCTCTCCGCAGAACTCCGGCTTCTTCCACTACTAAAACTGGTCGCCATGATATAGCTGAAATATTGCTGAAAGTGCCGTTAAAACACCAAAAATCAAAATTAATCTAAACATTTAAGTTATATCCATGCTGATGTCTAACCTGGTCACCAGAGATATCATGATACCTTTTACTTTTTCCAGAAGTGGAGCTAAACAAATGTGATATATAATATAAAAACCTCCCACGATATGTCGGATACTTTTATGTTCTAGATCTTATTACCTTTGTAACAACATTAAAACATTTCATTTCTCTACCTTATATAGATTTACAGTAAAATCAGCGTAGGTCAAATCGTCCACAGTCAAATCGGCTCCTAGTCAAAACGGCCTCAAAATGTAACTCAAATCGGCCACATATTTTAAATCGAATAAAAACAAATAATTCTCGATGATCTGTCACTGAACAATTCGGTGATTATCTACATATCATCTACCCAAATGAACTCGATATAAAGGATAATCCAAATCTGTTTCTTTCCTTGACATCAGCAATAGAGGAAAATTAAAAACAAAACTATGCGATAAACGTGATGGCTTCACTTTTCTAAAAGTCAACTCCCCATTCATCAGAAGCAATATGTTGGCAGCATCAGTGTATATAGTTTACATTTCACAACTCGTACAACGTGCACGCTATACTAGGATACATGTATGTCTCCAATGCAGAGACTTTATGGAAAGAGCTCAGATGCTGACACACATGCTATTATAACAAGCCTACCTTTATTCTGCGGCCATTACTTCAATTACAGACCGTGGAGACAATACTTCTATTATAGACCGTGGAGACAATACTTCTATTATAGACCGTGGAGACAATACTTCTATTATAGACGGTGGAGACAATACTTCTATTATAGACGGTGGAGACAATACTTCTATTATAGACCGTGGAGACAATACTTCTATTATAGACGGTGGAGACAATACTTCTATTATAGACGGTGGAGACAATACTTCTATTATAGACCGTGGAGACAATACTTCTATTATAGATCGTGGAGACAATACTTCTATTATAGACCGTGGAGACATTACTTCTATTATAGACCGTGGAGACAATACTTCTATTATAGACGGTGGAGACAATACTTCTATTATAGACGGTGGAGACAATGCTTCTATTATAGACGGTGGAGACATCTCTCAAATCCTTTCCATTTTTATGCATATTGTTTTTCTTTCCAGAATCACGGACAACACTTTACCCAAACTTGGGTTTTGGTGGGGTCCCTGTTGCTCGTCTTTTCAGTTTTCTGTGTTTTGTTTTTCTTTGACCATTGTATTGTGTGTCCAATGTTGCCTGTGTCTATGAATTGTCCATTCTGTTGTTTTCTCCGTTTTATTTTTATTAACTACACCAGCGAGTGGGTGATTGCTGATTATCGCCATATCAGCAATTTTAACCTATACTATTGCGAAAACAAGATATATAGGCATGTCGCTCCACTCAGACATATTATCCCGATTCAGAGCCAATCAGTCATTGAATTTTGAACAAGAAATACCCAGTAATACTGTTTTCTATTTCAAGCTTAACCTTTGCTTGTAAGAGTTCTAATATTCATTCTGCGTGTTATTCACATTTGGTGTAAAGTTAATATATACCTACATGTAAAAATGGATAGTGAGGTTCGGTTAAGAACAAAACCTTACGACAAAAGAGATTATTTTAATTTTTCTATTGTGAACTTGATATTTATATATGTACATGTAGTAACATTCGATCAAGTAGTACCTGTATGTGAAGAATATATCACTCATTTAATACGGTGACCCAGACCTTATAGTTTCTAACTAGGAAGCTACTGACACAAGGGTACCTATCAATATGCTAAAGTCATCAGTTCGATCATTTTAGTCGTCACCATGACTTGCTTAAACATTACGGAATACTTTCCACAAATCACCACGCATATGTTTTGTTTGACGTAATCACAATCCGGTCACTACGTCATACCTTACTGTTCACCCGGTTTGCAACAAGATGTCCACAATGGGTACCACAAGGAACATGAACTTTTCTTGTTGACGCATTTGATTTCCCATATTTTAAGGGTTACGGTTGTGGTGTTTAACGCAACGTTCAACAATATTGCAGTTGTATAGTTCATGTTTTATGGAAGGAAGTTGATCCAAATTTTTAGCACAACCCAAACATTTTGCTACTAGAGGAGAAATTTTATTTTATTTTTCTTATTTGTTCATTTTTGCGCTAATTTCGTAAAAATTCGATGCAGCTGTTGATTGATCAATTAAAACTGCTTGTACGTTGGTAATATATCATTTTCCCACTAATTCATTTACCTCAGAGGCACTTAATGTTTCAACATGTTCTACGATAGAGCGAGTGAGTGATTGTTGTTTAACGACAATTCCGCAATTTGTCACCTATATCATGCCGAGAACAAGTTAATTTTCAATGAGATGATGATGACATCCGCTTTGTACTAGACCAACACGCTGAATTGGATTTGTATAGTGCTAGGTCACTGAAACAACAGTCCGCGGGTAGACATGTCGCTCCACTCGGACACATTATCCTGATTCAGAACCAACCAATTTTTAGACTTTTTCCTTAATGCTGCGTGTCTAGCGGAGACAATGCTTATATATTATAGATCATAGAGACAATACTTCTATTATAGACCGTGGAGACAATCATTCTATTATAGACCGTGGAGACAATCATTCTATTATAGACCGTGGAGACAATCATTCTATTATATACCGTGGAGACAATCATTCTATTATAGACAGTGGAGACAATCATTCTATTATAGACCGTGGAGACAATACTTCTATTATAGACCGTGGAGACAATCATTCTATTATAGACCGTGGAGACAATACTTCTATTATAGACCGTGGAGACAATCATTCTATTATAGACCGTGGAGACAATCATTCTATTATAGACCGTGGAGACAATACTTCTATTATAGACAGTGGAGACAATCATTCTATTATAGACCGTGGAGACAATACTTCTATTATAGACCGTGGAGACAATACTTCTATTATAGACCGAGGAGACAATACTTCTATTATAGACCGTGGGGCCATTACTTCTATTACAGACCGTGGAGACAATACTTCTATTATAGACCGTGGAGACAATACTTCTATTGTAGACGGTGGAGACAATACTTATATTATAGACCGTAGAGACAATACTTATATTATAGATCATAGAGACAATACTTCCATTGAAGACCGTGGAGACATTACCTCTTTTATAGACCGTGGAGACAATACTTCCATTATAGACGGTGGAGACAATACTTATATTATAGACGTAGAGATAATACTTATATTATAGATCATAGAGACAATACTTCCATTGAAGACCGTGGAGACAATGCTTCTATTATAGACCGTGGAGAAAATCATTCTATTATAGACCGTGGAGACAATACTTATATTATAGATCATAGAGACACTACTTCCATTGAAGACCGTAGAGACAATCATTCTATTATAGACCGTGGAGACAATCATTCTAATATAGACCGTGGATACAATACTTCTATTTTAGACCGTGGAGACAATACTTCTGTTATAGACCGTGGAGACAATCATTCTATTATAGACCGTGGAGACAATACTTCTATTATAGACCGTGGAGACAATACTTCTATTATAGACCGTGGAGACAATACTTCTATTATAGACCGTGGAGACAATCATTCTATTATAGACCGTGGAGACAATACTTCTATTATAGACCGTGGAGACAATCATTCTATTATAGACCGTGGAGACAATACGTCTATTATAGACCGTGGAGACAATCATTCTATTATAGACCGTGGAGACAATACTCCTATTATAGACCGTGGAGACAATCATTCTATTATAGACCGTGGAGACAATACTTCTATTATAGACCGTGGAGACAATACTTCTATTATAGACCGTGGAGACAATACTTCTATTATAGACCGTGGGGCCATTACTTCAATTACAGACCGTGGAGACAATACTTCTATTATAGACCGTGGAGACAATACTTCTATTATAGACGGTGGAGACAATACTTATATTATAGATCATAGAGACAATACTTCCATTGAAGACCGTGGAGACATTACTTCTATTATAGACCGTGGAGACAATACTTCTATTATAGACCGTGGAGACAATACTTCTATTATAGACCGTGGAGACAATACTTCTATTATAGACGTGGAGACAATACTTCTATTATAGACCGAGGAGACAATCATTCTATTATAGACCGTGGAGACAATACTTCTATTATATACCGTGGAGACAATACTTCTATTATAGACCGTGGAGACAATACTTCTATTATAGACCGTGGAAACAATACTTCCATTGTAGACCGTGGAGACAATACATCTATTATAGACCGTGCATGAGACAATGCTTCTTTAATAGACCGTGGAGACAACACTTCTATTATAGACCGTGGAGACAATACTTCTGTTATAGACCGTGGAGACAATCATTCTATTATAGACCGTGGAGACAATGCTTCTATTACAGACCGTGGAGACAATACTTCTATTATAGACCGTGGAGACAATACTTCTATTATAGACGGTGGCGAAAATCATTCTATTATAGACCGTGGAGACAATACTTCCATTGTAGACCGTGGAGACAATATATCTATTATAGACCGTGCATGAGACAATGCTTCTTTAATAGACCGTGGAGACAATACTTCTATTATAGACCGTGGAGACAATACTTCTGTTATAGCCCGTGGAGACAATCATTCTATTATAGACCGTGGAGACAATACTTCTGTTATAGACCGTGGAGACAATACTTCTATTATAGACGTGGAGACAATACTTCTATTATAGACCGTGGAGACAATACTTCTATTATAGACCGTGGAGACAATCATTCTATTATAGACCGTGGAGACAATACTTCTATTATAGACCGTGGAGACAATACTTCTGTTATAGACTGTGGAGACAATACTTCTATTATAGACCGTGGAGACAATACTTCTATTATAGACCGTGGAGTCAATACTTCTATTATAGACCGTGGAGACAATCATTCTATTATAGACCGTGGAGACAATACTTCTATTATAGACCGTGGAGACAATCATTCTATTATAGACCGTGGAGACAATACTTCTATTATAGACCGTGGAGACAATCATTCTATTATAGACCGTGGAGACAATACTTCTATCATAGACCGTGGGGCCATTACTTCTATTACAGACCGTGGAGACAATACTTCTATTATAGACCGTGGAGACAATACTTCTATTATAGACGGTGGAGACAATACTTATATTATAGATAATAGAGACAATACTTCCATTGAAGACCGTGGAGACATTACTTCTATTATAGACCGTGGAGACAATGCTTCTATTATAGACCGTGGAGAAAATCATTCTATTATAGACCGTGGAGACAATACTTATATTATAGACCGTGGAGACAATACTTATATTATAGACCGTGGAGACAATCATTCTATTATAGACCGTGGAGACAATACTTCTATTATAGACCGTGGAGACAATACTTCTATTATAGACCGAGGAGACAATACTTCTATTATAGAACGTGGAGACAATACTTCTATTATAGACCGTGGAGACAATACTTCTATTATAGACCGTGGAGACAATCATTCTATTATAGACCGTGGAGACAATACTTCTATTATAGACCGAGGAGACAATCATTCTATTATAGACCGTGGAGACAATACTTCTATTATATTCCGTGGAGACAATACTTCTATTATAGACGGTGGCGAAAATCATTCTATTATAGACCGTGGAGACAATACTTCCATTGTAGACCGTGGAGACAATACATCTATTATAGACCGTGCATGAGACAATGCTTCTTTAATAGACCGTGGAGACAATACTTCTATTATAGACCGTGGAGACAATACTTCTGTTATAGACCGTGGAGACAATCATTCTATTATAGACCGTGGAGACAATGCTTCTATTACAGACCGTGGAGACAATACTTCTATTATAGACCGTGGAGACAATACTTCTATTATAAACGGTGGCGAAAATCATTCTAGTATAGACCGTGGAGACAATACTTCCATTGTAGAGCGTGGAGACAATACATCTATTATAGACCGTGCATGAGACAATGCTTCTTTAATAGACCGTGGAGACAACACTTCTATTATAGACCGTGGAGACAATACTTCTGTTATAGACCGTGGAGACAATCATTCTATTATAGACCGTGGAGACAATGCTTCTATTACAGACCGTGGAGACAATACTTCTATTATAGACCGTGGAGACAATACTTCTATTATAGACGGTGGCGAAAATCATTCTATTATAGACCGTGGAGACAATACTTCCATTGTAGACCGTGGAGACAATACATCTATTATAGACCGTGCATGAGACAATGCTTCTTTAATAGACCGTGGAGACAATACTTCTATTATAGACCGTGGAGACAATACTTCTGTTATAGACCGTGGAGACAATCATTCTATTATAGACCGTGGAGACAATACTTCTGTTATAGACCGTGGAGACAATACTTCTGTTATAGACCGTGGAGACAATACTTCTATTATAGACCGTGGAGAGAATACTTCTATTATAGACCGTGGAGACAATCATTCTATTATAGACCGTGGAGACAATACTTCTATTATAGACCGTGGAGACAATACTTCTATTATAGACCGTGGAGACAATCATTATATTATAGACCGTGGAGACAATACTTCTATTATAGACCGAGGAGACAATCATTCTATTATAGACCGTGGAGACAATACTTCTATTATATACCGTGGAGACAATACTTCTATTATAGACCGTGGCGAAAATCATTCTATTATAGACCGTGGAGACAATACTTCCATTGTAGACCGTGGAGACAATACATCTATTATAGACCGTGCATGAGACAATGCTTCTTTAATAGACCGTGGAGACAATACTTCTATTATAGACCGTGGAGACAATACTTCTGTTATAGATCGTGGAGACAATACTTCTATTATAGACCGAGGAGACAATCATTCTATTATAGACCGTGGAGACAATACTTCTATTATATACCGTGGAGACAATAATTCTATTATAGACGGTGGCGAAAATCATTCTATTATAGACCGTGGAGACAATACTTCCATTGTAGACCGTGGAGACAATACATCTATTATAGACCGTGCATGAGACAATGCTTCTTTAATAGACCGTGGAGACAATACTTCTATTATAGACCGTGGAGACAATACTTCTGTTATAGACCGTGGAGACAATCATTCTATTATAGACCGTGGAGACAATGCTTCTATTACAGACCGTGGAGACAATACTTCTATTATAGACCGTGGAGACAATACTTCTATTATAGACGGTGGCGAAAATCATTCTAGTATAGACCGTGGAGACAATACTTCCATTGTAGAGCGTGGAGACAATACATCTATTATAGACCGTGCATGAGACAATGCTTCTTTAATAGACCGTGGAGACAACACTTCTATTATAGACCGTGGAGACAATACTTCTGTTATAGACCGTGGAGACAATCATTCTATTATAGACCGTGGAGACAATGCTTCTATTACAGACCGTGGAGACAATACTTCTATTATAGACCGTGGAGACAATACTTCTATTATAGACGGTGGCGAAAATCATTCTATTATAAACCGTGGAGACAATACTTCCATTGTAGACCGTGGAGACAATACATCTATTTAAAAACGTGCATGAGACAATGCTTCATTAATAGACCGTGGAGACAATACTTCTATTATAGACCGTGGAGACAATACTTCTGTTATAGACCGTGGAGACAATCATTCTATTATAGACCGTGGAGACAATACTTCTGTTATAGACCGTGGAGACAATACTTCTGTTATAGACCGTGGAGACAATACTTCTATTATAGACCGTGGAGACAATACTTCTATTATAGACCGTGGAGACAATCATTCTATTATAGACCGTGGAGACAATACTTCTATTATAGACCGTGGAGACAATACTTCTGTTATAGACCGTGGAGACAATACTTCTATTATAGACCGTGGAGACAATACTTCTATTATAGACCGTGGAGACAATACTTCTATTATAGACCGTGGAGACAATCATTCTATTATAGACCGTGGAGACAATACTTCTATTATAGACCGTGGAGACAATCATTCTATTATAGACCGTGGAGACAATACTTCTATTATAGACCGAGGAGACAATACTCCTATTATAGAACGTGGAGACAATACTTCTATTATAGACCGTGGAGACAATACTTCTATTATAGACCGTGGAGACAATCATTCTATTATAGACCGTGGAGACAATACTTCTATTATAGACCGAGGAGACAATCATTATATTATAGACCGTGGAGACAATACTTCTATTATATACCGTGGAGACAATACTTCTATTATAGACGGTGGCGAAAATCATTCTATTATAGACCGTGGAGACAATACTTCCATTATAGACCGTGGAGACAATACATCTATTATAGACCGTGCATGAGACAATGCTTCTTTAATAGACCGTGGAGACAATACTTCTATTATAGACCGTGGAGACAATACTTCTGTTATAGACCGTGGAGACAATCATTCTATTATAGACCGTGGAGACAATACTTCTGTTATAGACCGTGGAGACAATACTTCTATTATAGACCATGGAGACAATACTTCTATTATAGACCGTGGAGACAATACTTCTATAATAGACCGTGGAGACAATCATTCTATTATAGACCGTGGAGACAATACTTCTAGTATTGACCGTGGAGACAATACTTCTGTTATAGACCGTGGAGACAATACTTATATTATAGACGGTGGAGACAATACTTCTGTTATAGACCGTGGAGACAATACTTCTATTATAGACCGTGGAGACAATACTTATATTATAAACCGTGGAGACAATCGTTCTATTATAGACCGTGGAGACAATACTTCTGTTATAGACCGTGGAGACAATACTTCTATTATAGACGGTGGAGACAATACTTATATTATAGACGGTGGAGACAATACTTCTATTATAGACCGTGGAGACAATACTTCTATTATAGACCGTGGAGACAATACTTCCATTGAAGACCGTAGAGACAATCATTCTATTATAGACCGTGGAGACAATACTTATATTATAGACCGTGGAGACAATACTTATATTATAGACCGTGGAGACAATCATTCTATTATAGACCGTGGAGACAATACTTCTATTATAGACCGTGGAGACAATCATTCTATTATAGACCGTGGAGACAATACTTCTATTATAGACCGAGGAGACAATACTTCTATTATAGAACGTGGAGACAATACTTCTATTATAGACCGTGGAGACAATACTTCTATTATAGACCGTGGAGACAATCATTCTATTATAGACCGTGGAGACAATACTTCTATTATAGACCGAGGAGACAATCATTCTATTATAGACCATGGAGACAATACTTCTATTATATACCGTGGAGACAATACTTCTATTATAGACGGTGGCGAAAATCATTCTATTATAGACCGTGGAGACAATACTTCCATTGTATACCGTGGAGACAATACATCTATTATAGACCGTGCATGAGACAATGCTTCTTTAATAGACCGTGGAGACAATACTTCTATTATAGACCGTGGAGACAATACTTCTGTTATAGACCGTGGAGACAATCATTCTATTATAGACCGTGGAGACAATACTTCTTTTATAGACCGTGGAGACAATACTTCTATTATAGACCATGGAGACAATACTTCTATTATAGACCGTGGAGACAATACTTCTATTATAGACCGTGGAGACAATCATTCTATTATAGACCGTGGAGACAATACTTCTAGTATTGACCGTGGAGACAATACTTCTGTTATAGACCGTGGAGACAATACTTATATTATAGACGGTGGAGACAATACTTCTGTTATAGACCGTGGAGACAATACTTCTATTATAGACCGTGGAGACAATACTTATATTATAGACCGTGGAGACAATCGTTCTATTATAGACCGTGGAGACAATACTTCTGTTATAGACCGTGGAGACAATACTTCTATTATAGACGGTGGAGACAATACTTATATTATAGACGGTGGAGACAATACTTCTATTATAGACCGTGGAGACAATACTTCTATTATAGACCGTGGAGACAATACTTCCATTGAAGACCGTAGAGACAATCATTCTATTATAGACCGTGGAGACAATACTTCTATTATAGACTGTGGAGACAATACTTCTATTATAGACGGTGGCGAAAATCATTCTATTATAGACGTGGAGACAATACTTCCATTATAGACCGTGGAGACAATACTTCTATTACAGACAGTGGATACAATACTTCTATTATAGACTGTGGAGACAATACTTCTATTATAGACGGTGGCGAAAATCATTCTATTATAGACCGTGGAGACAATACTTCCATTATAGACCGTGGAGACAATACTTCTATTACAGACCGTGGAGACAATACTTCTATTATAGACGGTGGCGAAAATCATTCTATTATAGACCGTGGAGACAATACTTCCATTGTAGACCGTGGAGACAATACATCTATTATAGACCGTGCATGAGACAATGCTTCTTTAATAGACCGTGGAGACAATACTTCTATTATAGACCGTGGAGACAATACTTCTGTTATAGACCGTGGAGACAATCATTCTATTATAGACCGTGGAGACAATACTTCTGTTATAGACCGTGGAGACAATACTTCTATTATAGACCGTGGAGACAATACTTCTATTATAGACCGTGGAGACAATACTTCTATTACAGAACGTAGAGACAATACTTCTATTATAGACCGTGGAGACAATACTTCTATTATAGACGGTGGCGAAAATCATTCTATTATGGACCGTGGAGACAATACTTCCATTGTAGACCGTGGATACAATACATCTATTATAGACCGTGCATGAGACTATGCTTCTTTAATAGACCGTGGAGACAATACTTCTATTATAGACCGTGGAGACAATCATTCTATTATAGACCGTGGAGAAAATGCTTCTATTATAGGCCGTGGAGGCAATCATTCTATTATAGACCGTGGAGACAATACTTCTATTATAGACCGTGGAGACAATCATTCTATTATAGACCGTGGAGACAATACTTCTATTATAGACCGTAGAGACATTCATTCTATTGTAGACCGTGGAGACAATACTTCTATTATAGACCGTGGAGACAATACTTCTATTATAGACCGTGGAGACAATGCTTCTATTATAGACCGTGGAGAAAATCATTCTATTATAGACCGTGGAGACAATACTTCTATTACAGACCGTGGAGACAATACTTCTATTATAGACCGTGGAGACAATACTTCTATTATAGACGGTGCCGAAAATCATTCTATTATAGACCGTGGAGACAATACTTCCATTGTAGACCGTGGAGACAATACATCTATTATAGACCGTGCATGAGACAATGCTTCTTTAATAGACCGTGGATACAATACTTCTATTATAGACCGTGGAGACAATACTTCTGTTATAGACCGTGGAGACAATCATTCTATTATAGACCGTGGAGACAATACTTCTGTTATAGACCGTGGAGACAATACTTCTATTATAGACCGTGGAGACAATCATTCTATTATAGACGGTGGAGAAAATGCTTCCATTATAGACCGTGGAGGCAATCATTCTATTATAGACCGTGGAGACAATACTTCTATTATAGACCGTGGAGACAATACTTCTATTGTAGACCGTGGAGACAATGGTTCTATTATAGATCGTGAGGCCAATACTTCTATTATAGAACGCGGGAACATTACTTCTATTATATACCTTGGAGACAATGCTTCTATTATAAACCGTGGAGACAATGCTTCTATTATAGACCGTGAGGCTAATACTTCTATTATAGACCGCGGGGACAATACTTCTATTATAGACCTCGGGGACATTACTTCTATTATAGACCGCGGGGACATTACTTCTATTATAGACCGTGGAGACAATGCTTCTATTATAGACCGTGGGGACATTACTTCTATCATAGACCGTGGAGACATTACTTCTACTATAGAGCGTGGAGACAATGCTTCTATTAAAGATTGTGGGGACATTACTTCTATTATAGATCGTGAGGCCAATGCTTCTATTATCGTCCGTGGAGACTATTCTTCAATTATACACCGTGGAAACAATACTTCTATTATAAACAGCAGGGACATTACTTCTACTATTGTCCATGGGGGCAATGTTTATTATTGACCGTGGGGCCAATACTTCTATTGAAGACCGTGAGGCCAATACATGTATTATAGATCACGGAGACACTACTTCTATTATAGTCCGTGGGACCAATAATCTATTATAGACCGTTGCCAATACTTCTATCATAGACCATGTTAACAATGCTTATATTATAGACCGTGGGGAGAATACCTCTATTGTAGATCGTGGGGCCAATGTTTCTATTATAAACCGTGGGGACATTACTTCTACTATAGTCGGTGGGGACAATACCTCTATTATAGACCGTGGAGACAATATTTTTAGTATAGACCGTGGAGACAATACTTCTATTATAGACCGTGGAGACAATACTTCTATTATTGATCGTGGAGACAATACTTCTATTATAGACCGTGGAGTCAATACTTCTATTATAGACCGTGGAGACAATATTTTATTATAGACCGTTGAGAAAATATACGTCTATTATAGAATGCGGGCCCAATACTTCTATAATAGACCGTGGGGACAATACTTTTATTATAGAATGTGGGCCCAATGCTTCTATTACAGACCATGAAAACAATACTTCTATTATAGACCGTGGGGACATTACTTCTATTATAGACCGTGGGGACAATGCTTCTATTACAGACCGTGGGGACAATGCTTCTATTATAGACCATGGGGACAATACTTCTATTATAAACCGTGGGGACATTGCTTCAATTATAGACCGTGGAGACAATACTTCTATTATAGACCGTGGGGACAATACTTCTTTTACAGACCGTGGAGACAATACCTCTATTATTGATCGTGGAGACAATACTTCTATTATAGACCGTGGAGACAATCATTCTATTATAGACCGTGGGGACAATGCTTCTATTACAGACCGTGGAGACAATTCTTCTATTATTGATCGTGGAGACAATACTTCTATTATAGACCGTGGAGACAATACTTCTATTATAGATCGGGGAGACAATACTTCTATTATAGACCGTGAGGCTAATACTTCTATTATAGACCGCGGGGACAATACTTCTATTATAGACCTCGGGGACATTACTTCTATTATAGACCGCGGGGACATTACTTCTATTATAGACCATGGAGACAATGTTTCTATTATAGACCGTGGGGACATTACTTCTATTATAGACCGTGAAGACAATGCATAGACCGTGGGGACAATGCTTCTATTATAGACCGTGGAGAGTCTGACAATGCTTCTATTATAGACCGTGGAGACAATACTTCTATTATAGACCGTGGAGACAATATTTTATTATAGACCGTTGAGAAAATATACGTCTATTATAGAATGCGGGCCCAATACTTCTATAATAGACCGTGGGGACAATACTTTTATTATAGAATGTGGGCCCAATGCTTCTATTACAGACCATGAAAACAATACTTCTATTATAGACCGTGGGAACATTACTTCTATTATAGATCGTGGGGACAATGCTTCTATTACAGACCGTGGGGACAATGCTTCTATTATAGACCGTGGGGACAATACTTCTATTATAAACAGTGGGGACATTGCTTCAATTATAGACCGTGGAGACAATACTTCTATTATAGACCGTGGGGACAATACTTCTATTACAGACCATGAAAACAATACTTCTATTATAGACCGTTTGGACATTACTTCTATTATAGACCGTGGGGACAATGCTTCTATTACAGACCGTGGGGACAATGCTTCTATTATAGACCGTGGGGACAATACTTCTATTATAAACAGTGGGGACATTGCTTCAATTATAGACCGTGGAGACAATACTTCTATTATAGACCGTGGGGACAATACTTCTATTACAGACCGTGGAGACAATACTTCTATTATTGATCGTGGAGACAATACTTCTATTATAGACCGTGGAGACAATCATTCTATTATAGACCGTGGGGACAATGCTTCTATTACAGACCATGGAGACAATACTTCTATTATTGATCGTGGAGACAATACTTCTATTATAGACCGTGGAGACAATACTTCTATTATAGACCGTGGAGACAATACTTCTATTGTAGACCGTGGAGACAATGGTTCTATTATAGATCGTGAGGCCAATACTTCTATTACAGACCGCGGGAACATTACTTCTATTATATACCTTGGAGACAATGCTTCTATTATAAACCGTGGTGACAATGCTTCTATTATAGACGTGAGGCTAATACTTCTATTATAGACCGCGGGGACAATACTTCTATTATAGACCTCGGGGACATTACTTCTATTATAGACCGCGGGACATTACTTCTATTATAGACCGTGGAGACAATGTTTCTATTATAGACCGTGGGGACATTACTTCTATTATAGACCGTGAAGACAATGCATAGACCGTGGGGACAATGCTTCTATTATAGACCGTGGAGAGTCTGACAATGCTTCTATTATAGACCGTGGAGACATTACTTCTACAATAGACCGTGGAGAGTCTGACAATGCTTCTATTACAGACCGTGGAGACATTACTTCTACAATAGACCGTGGAGAGTCAGACAATGCTTCTATTACAGACCGTGGGCACATTACTTCTATTATAGACTGTGGAGACAATGCTTCTATTATAGACCGTGGGGACATTATTTCTATTATAGACCGTGGAGACAATGCTTCTATTATAGACCGTGGGGACATTACTTCTATCATAGACCGTGGAGACATTACTTCTACTATAGAGCGTGGAGACAATGCTACTATTATAGATCGTGGGGACATTACTTCTATTATAGATCGTGGGGCCAATGCTTCTATTATCATCCGTGGAGACTATTCTTCAATTATACACCGTGGAAACAATACTTCTATTATAAACAGCGGGGACATTACTTCTACTATTGTCCATGGGGGCAATGTTTATTATTGACCGTGGAGCCAATACTTCTATTGAAGACCGTGAGGCCAATACATGTATTATAGATCACGGAGACACTACTTCTATTATAGTCCGTGGGACCAATAATCTATTATAGACCGTTGCCAATACTTCTATCATAGACCATGTTAACAATGCTTATATTATAGACCGTGGGGAGAATACCTCTATTATAGATCGTGGAGCCAATGTTTCTATTATAAATCGTGGGGACATTACTTCTACTATAGTCGGTGGGGACAATACCTCTATTATAGACCGTGGAGACAATATTTTTAGTATAGACCGTGGAGACAATACTTCTATTATAGACCGTGGAGACAATACTTCTATTATTGATCGTGGAGACAATACTTCTATTATAGACCCTGGAGACAATACTTCTATTATAGACCGTGGAGACAATATTTTATTATAGACCGTGGAGAAAATATACGTCTATTATAGAATGCGGGCCCAATACTTCTATAATAGACCGTGGGGACAATACTTTTATTTTAGAATGTGGGCCCAATGCTTCTATTACAGACCATGAAAACAATTCTTCTATTATAGACCGTGGGGACATTACTTCTATTATAGACCGTGGGGACAATGCTTCTATTACAGACCGTGGGGACAATGCTTCTATTATAGACCGTGGGGACAATACTTCTATTATAAACCATGGGGACATTGCTTCAATTATAGACCGTGGAGACAATACTTATATTATAGATCGTGGGGACAATACTTCTATTACAGACCGTGGAGACAATACTTCTATTATTGATCGTGGAGACAATACTTCTATTATAGACCGTGGAGACAATACTTCTATTATAGACCGTGGGGACAATACTTCTATTACAGACCGTGGAGACAATACTTCTATTATTGATCGTGGAGACAATACTTCTATTATAGACCGTGGGGACAATGCTTCCATTACAGACCGTGGAGACAATACTTCTATTATAGACCGTGGGGACAATGCTTCTATTACAGACCGTGGAGACAATACTTCTATTATTGATCGTGGAGACAATACTTCTATTATAGACCGTGAAGACAATACTTCTATTATAGACCGTGGGGACAATACTTCTATTACAGACCGTGGAGACAATACTTCTATTATTGATCGTGGAGACAATACTTCTATTATAGACCGTGGAGACAATCATTCTATTATAGACCGTGGAGACAATATTTTATTATAGACCGTGGAGACAATACTTCTATTATAGACGGTGCCGAAAATCATTCTATTATAGACCGTGGAGACAATACTTCCATTGTAGACCGTGGAGACAATACATCTATTATAGACCGTGCATGAGACAATGCTTCTTTAATAGACCGTGGATACAATACTTCTATTATAGACCGTGGAGACAATACTTCTGTTATAGACCGTGGAGACAATCATTCTATTATAGACCGTGGAGACAATACTTCTGTTATAGACCGTGGAGACAATACTTCTATTATAGACCGTGGAGACAATCATTCTATTATAGACGGTGGAGAAAATGCTTCCATTATAGACCGTGGAGGCAATCATTCTATTATAGACCGTGGAGACAATACTTCTATTATAGACCGTGGAGACAATCATTCTATTATAGACCGTGGAGACAATACTTCTATTATAGACCGTGGAGACAATACTTCTATTGTAGACCGTGGAGACAATGGTTCTATTATAGATCGTGAGGCCAATACTTCTATTATAGAACGCGGGAACATTACTTCTATTATATACCTTGGAGACAATGCTTCTATTATAAACCGTGGAGACAATGCTTCTATTATAGACCGTGAGGCTAATACTTCTATTATAGACCGCGGGGACAATACTTCTATTATAGACCTCGGGGACATTACTTCTATTATAGACCGCGGGGACATTACTTCTATTATAGACCGTGGAGACAATGCTTCTATTATAGACCGTGGGGACATTACTTCTATCATAGACCGTGGAGACATTACTTATACTATAGAGCGTGGAGACAATGCTTCTATTAAAGATTGTGGGGACATTACTTCTATTATAGATCGTGAGGCCAATGCTTCTATTATCGTCCGTGGAGACTATTCTTCAATTATACACCGTGGAAACAATACTTCTATTATAAACAGCAGGGACATTACTTCTACTATTGTCCATGGGGGCAATGTTTATTATTGACCGTGGGGCCAATACTTCTATTGAAGACCGTGAGGCCAATACATGTATTATAGATCACGGAGACACTACTTCTATTATAGTCCGTGGGACCAATAATCTATTATAGACCGTTGCCAATACTTCTATCATAGACCATGTTAACAATGCTTATATTATAGACCGTGGGGAGAATACCTCTATTGTAGATCGTGGGGCCAATGTTTCTATTATAAACCGTGGGGACATTACTTCTACTATAGTCGGTGGGGACAATACCTCTATTATAGACCGTGGAGACAATATTTTTAGTATAGACCGTGGAGACAATACTTCTATTATAGACCGTGGAGACAATACTTCTATTATTGATCGTGGAGACAATACTTCTATTATAGACCGTGGAGTCAATACTTCTATTATAGACCGTGGAGACAATATTTTATTATAGACCGTTGAGAAAATATACGTCTATTATAGAATGCGGGCCCAATACTTCTATAATAGACCGTGGGGACAATACTTTTATTATAGAATGTGGGCCCAATGCTTCTATTACAGACCATGAAAACAATACTTCTATTATAGACCGTGGGGACATTACTTCTATTATAGACCGTGGGGACAATGCTTCTATTACAGACCGTGGGGACAATGCTTCTATTATAGACCATGGGGACAATACTTCTATTATAAACCGTGGGGACATTGCTTCAATTATAGACCGTGGAGACAATACTTCTATTATAGACCGTGGGGACAATACTTCTTTTACAGACCGTGGAGACAATACCTCTATTATTGATCGTGGAGACAATACTTCTATTATAGACCGTGGAGACAATCATTCTATTATAGACCGTGGGGACAATGCTTCTATTACAGACCGTGGAGACAATTCTTCTATTATTGATCGTGGAGACAATACTTCTATTATAGACCGTGGAGACAATACTTCTATTATAGATCGGGGAGACAATACTTCTATTATAGACCGTGAGGCTAATACTTCTATTATAGACCGCGGGGACAATACTTCTATTATAGACCTCGGGGACATTACTTCTATTATAGACCGCGGGGACATTACTTCTATTATAGACCATGGAGACAATGTTTTTATTATAGACCGTGGGGACATTACTTCTATTATAGACCGTGAAGACAATGCATAGACCGTGGGGACAATGCTTCTATTATAGACCGTGGAGAGTCTGACAATGCTTCTATTATAGACCGTGGAGACAATACTTCTATTATAGACCGTGGAGACAATATTTTATTATAGACCGTTGAGAAAATATACGTCTATTATAGAATGCGGGCCCAATACTTCTATAATAGACCGTGGGGACAATACTTTTATTATAGAATGTGGGCCCAATGCTTCTATTACAGACCATGAAAACAATACTTCTATTATAGACCGTGGGAACATTACTTCTATTATAGATCGTGGGGACAATGCTTCTATTACAGACCGTGGGGACAATGCTTCTATTATAGACCGTGGGGACAATACTTCTATTATAAACAGTGGGGACATTGCTTCAATTATAGACCGTGGAGACAATACTTCTATTATAGACCGTGGGGACAATACTTCTATTACAGACCATGAAAACAATACTTCTATTATAGACCGTTTGGACATTACTTCTATTATAGACCGTGGGGACAATGCTTCTATTACAGACCGTGGGGACAATGCTTCTATTATAGACCGTGGGGACAATACTTCTATTATAAACAGTGGGGACATTGCTTCAATTATAGACCGTGGAGACAATACTTCTATTATAGACCGTGGGGACAATACTTCTATTACAGACCGTGGAGACAATACTTCTATTATTGATCGTGGAGACAATACTTCTATTATAGACCGTGGAGACAATCATTCTATTATAGACCGTGGGGACAATGCTTCTATTACAGACCATGGAGACAATACTTCTATTATTGATCGTGGAGACAATACTTCTATTATAGACCGTGGAGACAATACTTCTATTATAGACCGTGGAGACAATACTTCTATTGTAGACCGTGGAGACAATGGTTCTATTATAGATCGTGAGGCCAATACTTCTATTACAGACCGCGGGAACATTACTTCTATTATATACCTTGGAGACAATGCTTCTATTATAAACCGTGGTGACAATGCTTCTATTATAGACGTGAGGCTAATACTTCTATTATAGACCGCGGGGACAATACTTCTATTATAGACCTCGGGGACATTACTTCTATTATAGACCGCGGGACATTACTTCTATTATAGACCGTGGAGACAATGTTTCTATTATAGACCGTGGGGACATTACTTCTATTATAGACCGTGAAGACAATGCATAGACCGTGGGGACAATGCTTCTATTATAGACCGTGGAGAGTCTGACAATGCTTCTATTATAGACCGTGGAGACATTACTTCTACAATAGACCGTGGAGAGTCTGACAATGCTTCTATTACAGACCGTGGAGACATTACTTCTACAATAGACCGTGGAGAGTCAGACAATGCTTCTATTACAGACCGTGGGCACATTACTTCTATTATAGACTGTGGAGACAATGCTTCTATTATAGACCGTGGGGACATTATTTCTATTATAGACCGTGGAGACAATGCTTCTATTATAGACCGTGGGGACATTACTTCTATCATAGACCGTGGAGACATTACTTCTACTATAGAGCGTGGAGACAATGCTACTATTATAGATCGTGGGGACATTACTTCTATTATAGATCGTGGGGCCAATGCTTCTATTATCATCCGTGGAGACTATTCTTCAATTATACACCGTGGAAACAATACTTCTATTATAAACAGCGGGGACATTACTTCTACTATTGTCCATGGGGGCAATGTTTATTATTGACCGTGGAGCCAATACTTCTATTGAAGACCGTGAGGCCAATACATGTATTATAGATCACGGAGACACTACTTCTATTATAGTCCGTGGGACCAATAATCTATTATAGACCGTTGCCAATACTTCTATCATAGACCATGTTAACAATGCTTATATTATAGACCGTGGGGAGAATACCTCTATTATAGATCGTGGAGCCAATGTTTCTATTATAAATCGTGGGGACATTACTTCTACTATAGTCGGTGGGGACAATACCTCTATTATAGACCGTGGAGACAATATTTTTAGTATAGACCGTGGAGACAATACTTCTATTATAGACCGTGGAGACAATACTTCTATTATTGATCGTGGAGACAATACTTCTATTATAGACCCTGGAGACAATACTTCTATTATAGACCGTGGTGACAATATTTTATTATAGACCGTGGAGAAAATATACGTCTATTATAGAATGCGGGCCCAATACTTCTATAATAGACCGTGGGGACAATACTTTTATTTTAGAATGTGGGCCCAATGCTTCTATTACAGACCATGAAAACAATTCTTCTATTATAGACCGTGGGGACATTACTTCTATTATAGACCGTGGGGACAATGCTTCTATTACAGACCGTGGGGACAATGCTTCTATTATAGACCGTGGGGACAATACTTCTATTATAAACCATGGGGACATTGCTTCAATTATAGACCGTGGAGACAATACTTATATTATAGATCGTGGGGACAATACTTCTATTACAGACCGTGGAGACAATACTTCTATTATTGATCGTGGAGACAATACTTCTATTATAGACGTGGAGACAATCATTCTATTATAGACCGTGGGGACAATGCTTCTATTACAGACCGTGGAGACAATACTTCTATTATTGATCGTGGAGACAATACTTCTATTATAGACCGTGGAGACAATACTTCTATTATAGACCGTGGGGACAATACTTCTATTACAGACCGTGGAGACAATACTTCTATTATTGATCGTGGAGACAATACTTCTATTATAGACCGTGGGGACAATGCTTCCATTACAGACCGTGGAGACAATACTTCTATTATAGACCGTGGGGACAATGCTTCTATTACAGACCGTGGAGACAATACTTCTATTATTGATCGTGGAGACAATACTTCTATTATAGACCGTGGAGACAATACTTCTATTATAGACCGTGGGGACAATACTTCCATTACAGACCGTGGAGACAATACTTCTATTATTGATCGTGGAGACAATACTTCTATTATAGACCGTGGAGACAATCATTCTATTATAGACCGTGGAGACAATATTTTATTATAGACCGTGGAGAAAATATACGTCTATCATAGAATGCGGGCCCAATACTTATATAATAGACCGTGGGGACAATACTTTTATTATAGAATGTGGGCCCAATGCTTCTATTACAGACCATGAAGACAATACTTCTATTATAGACCGTGGGGACATTACTTCTATTATAGACCGTGGGGACATTACTTCTATTATAGACCGTGGGGATAATGCTTCTATTATAGACCGTGGGGATATTACTTCTATTGTAGACCGTGGGGACAATGCTTCTATTATAGACCGTGGGGACATTATTTCTATTATAGACCGTGGGGATAATACTTCTATTATAGACCGTGGGGACATTATTTCTATTATAGACCGTGGGGACATTACTTCTATTATAGACCGTGGGGACAATGCTTCTATTATAGACGTGGGGATATTACTTCTATTATAGACCGTGAAGACAATGCATAGACCGTGGGGACAATGCTTCTATTATAGACCGTGGAGAGTCTGACAATGCTTCTATTATAGACCGTGGAGACATTACTTCTACAATAGACCGTGGAGAGTCTGACAATGCTTCTATTACAGACCGTGGGCACATTACTTCTATTATAGACTGTGGAGACAATGCTTCTATTATAGACCGTGGGGACATTATTTCTATTATAGACCGTGGAGACAATGCTTCTATTATAGACCGTGGGGACATTACTTCTATCATAGACCGTGGAGACATTACTTCTACTATAGAGCGTGGAGACAATGCTTCTATTATAGATCGTGGGGACATTACTTATATTATAGATCGTGGGGCCAATGCTTCTATTATCATCCGTGGAGACTATTCTTCAATTATACACCGTGGAAACAATACTTCTATTATAAACAGCGGGGACATTACTTCTACTATTGTCCATGGGGGCAATGTTTATTATTGACCGTGGGGCCAATACTTCTATTGAAGACCGTGAGGCCAATACATGTATTATAGATCACGGAGACACTACTTCTATTATAGTCCGTGGGACCAATAATCTATTATGGACCGTTGCCAATACTTCTATCATAGACCATGTTAACAATGCTTATATTATAGACCGTGGGGAGAATACCTCTATTATAGATCGTGGGGCCAATGTTTCTATTATAAATCGTGGGGACATTACTTCTACTATAGTCGGTGGGGACAATACCTCTATTATAGACCGTGGAGACAATATTTTTAGTATAGACCGTGGAGACAATACTTCTATTATAGACCGTGGAGACAATACTTCTATTATTGATCGTGGAGACAATACTTCTATTATAGACCCTGGAGACAATACTTCTATTATAGACCGTGGAGACAATATTTTATTATAGACCGTGGAGAAAATATACGTCTATTATAGAATGCGGGCCCAATACTTCTATAATAGACCGTGGGGACAATACTTTTATTTTAGAATGTGGGCCCAATGCTTCTATTACAGACCATGAAAACAATACTTCTATTATAGACCGTGGGGACATTACTTCTATTATAGACCGTGGGGACAATGCTTCTATTACAGACCGTGGGGACAATGCTTCTATTATAGACCGTGGGGACAATACTTCTATTATAAACCGTGGGGACATTGCTTCAATTATAGACCGTGGAGACAATACTTCTATTATAGACCGTGGGGACAATACTTCTATTACAGACCGTGGAGACAATACTTCTATTATTGATCGTGGAGACAATACTTCTATTATAGACCGTGGAGACAATCATTCTATTATAGACCGTGGGGACAATGCTTCTATTACAGACCGTGGAGACAATACTTCTATTATTGATCGTGGAGACAATACTTCTATTATAGACCGTGGAGACAATACTTCTATTATAGACCGTGGGGACAATACTTCTATTACAGACCGTGGAGACAATACTTCTATTATTGATCGTGGAGACAATACTTCTATTATAGACCGTGGGGACAATGCTTCCATTACATACCGTGGAGACAATACTTCTATTATAGACCGTGGGGACAATGCTTCTATTACAGACCGTGGAGACAATACTTCTATTATTGATCGTGGAGACAATACTTCTATTATAGACCGTGGAGACAATACTTCTATTATAGACCGTGGGGACAATACTTCTATTACAGACCGTGGAGACAATACTTCTATTATTG
This sequence comes from Bathymodiolus brooksi, assembly GCA_963680875.1. NCBI lineage: Eukaryota > Metazoa > Mollusca > Bivalvia > Mytilida > Modiolidae > Bathymodiolus > Bathymodiolus brooksi. Next base: position 2,967,980 of record OY804584.1, on the reverse strand, counting down.
ATCGTGGAGACAATACTTCTATTATAGACCGTGGAGACAATCATTCTATTATAGACCGTGGGGACAATGCTTCTATTACAGACCGTGGGGACAATACTTCTACTATTGATCGTGGAGACAATACTTATATTATAGACCGTGGAGACAATATTTTATTATAGACCGTGGAGAAAATATACGTCTATCATAGAATGCGGGCCCAATACTTATATAATAGACCGTGGGGACAATACTTTTATTATAGAATGTGGGCCCAATGCTTCTATTACAGACCATGAAGACAATACTTCTATTATAGACCGTGGGGACATTACTTCTATTATAGACCGTGGGGACATTACTTCTATTATAGACCGTGGGGATAATGCTTCTATTATAGACCGTGGGGATATTACTTCTATTATAGACCGTGGGGACAATGCTTCTATTATAGACCGTGGGGACATTATTTCTATTATAGACCGTGGGGATAATACTTTTATTGTAGACCGTGGGGACATTATTTCTATTATAGACCGTGGAGACATTACTTCTATTATAGACCGTGGGGACAATGCTTCTATTATAGACCGTGGGGATATTACTTCTATTATAGACCGTGGGGACAATGCTTCTATTATAGACCGTGGGGACATTACTTCTATTATAGACCGTGGGGATAATACTTCTATTATAGACCGTGGAGACAATCATTCTATTATAGACCGTGGAGACAATACTTCTATTATAGACCGTGGAGACAATACTTCTATTATAGACCGTGGAGACAATACTTCAATTATTGATCGTGGAGACAATACTTCTATTATAGACCCTGGAGACAATACTTCTATTATAGACCGTGGAGACAATATTTTATTATAGACCGTGGAGAAAATATACGTCTATTATAGAATGCGGGCCCAATACTTCTATAATAGACCGTGGGGACAATACTTTTATTTTAGAATGTGGGCCCAATGCTTCTATTACAGACCATGAAAACAATACTTCTATTATAGACCGTGGGGACATTACTTCTATTATAGACCGTGGGGACAATGCTTCTATTACAGACCGTGGGGACAATGCTTCTATTATAGACCGTGGGGACAATCATTCTATTATAGACCGTGGGGACAATGCTTCTATTACAGACCATGGAGACAATACTTCTATTATTGATCGTGGAGACAATACTTCTATTATAGACCGTGGAGACAATACTTCTATTATAGACCGTGGAGACAATACTTCTATTGTAGACCGTGGAGACAATGGTTCTATTATAGATCGTGAGGCCAATACTTCTATTACAGACCGCGGGAACATTACTTCTATTATATACCTTGGAGACAATGCTTCTATTATAAACCGTGGTGACAATGCTTCTATTATAGACGTGAGGCTAATACTTCTATTATAGACCGCGGGGACAATACTTCTATTATAGACCTCGGGGACATTACTTCTATTATAGACCGCGGGACATTACTTCTATTATAGACCGTGGAGACAATGTTTCTATTATAGACCGTGGGGACATTACTTCTATTATAGACCGTGAAGACAATGCATAGACCGTGGGGACAATGCTTCTATTATAGACCGTGGAGAGTCTGACAATGCTTCTATTATAGACCGTGGAGACATTACTTCTACAATAGACCGTGGAGAGTCTGACAATGCTTCTATTACAGACCGTGGAGACATTACTTCTACAATAGACCGTGGAGAGTCAGACAATGCTTCTATTACAGACCGTGGGCACATTACTTCTATTATAGACTGTGGAGACAATGCTTCTATTATAGACCGTGGGGACATTATTTCTATTATAGACCGTGGAGACAATGCTTCTATTATAGACCGTGGGGACATTACTTCTATCATAGACCGTGGAGACATTACTTCTACTATAGAGCGTGGAGACAATGCTACTATTATAGATCGTGGGGACATTACTTCTATTATAGATCGTGGGGCCAATGCTTCTATTATCATCCGTGGAGACTATTCTTCAATTATACACCGTGGAAACAATACTTCTATTATAAACAGCGGGGACATTACTTCTACTATTGTCCATGGGGGCAATGTTTATTATTGACCGTGGAGCCAATACTTCTATTGAAGACCGTGAGGCCAATACATGTATTATAGATCACGGAGACACTACTTCTATTATAGTCCGTGGGACCAATAATCTATTATAGACCGTTGCCAATACTTCTATCATAGACCATGTTAACAATGCTTATATTATAGACCGTGGGGAGAATACCTCTATTATAGATCGTGGAGCCAATGTTTCTATTATAAATCGTGGGGACATTACTTCTACTATAGTCGGTGGGGACAATACCTCTATTATAGACCGTGGAGACAATATTTTTAGTATAGACCGTGGAGACAATACTTCTATTATAGACCGTGGAGACAATACTTCTATTATTGATCGTGGAGACAATACTTCTATTATAGACCCTGGAGACAATACTTCTATTATAGACCGTGGAGACAATATTTTATTATAGACCGTGGAGAAAATATACGTCTATTATAGAATGCGGGCCCAATACTTCTATAATAGACCGTGGGGACAATACTTTTATTTTAGAATGTGGGCCCAATGCTTCTATTACAGACCATGAAAACAATTCTTCTATTATAGACCGTGGGGACATTACTTCTATTATAGACCGTGGGGACAATGCTTCTATTACAGACCGTGGGGACAATGCTTCTATTATAGACCGTGGGGACAATACTTCTATTATAAACCATGGGGACATTGCTTCAATTATAGACCGTGGAGACAATACTTATATTATAGATCGTGGGGACAATACTTCTATTACAGACCGTGGAGACAATACTTCTATTATTGATCGTGGAGACAATACTTCTATTATAGACGTGGAGACAATCATTCTATTATAGACCGTGGGGACAATGCTTCTATTACAGACCGTGGAGACAATACTTCTATTATTGATCGTGGAGACAATACTTCTATTATAGACCGTGGAGACAATACTTCTATTATAGACCGTGGGGACAATACTTCTATTACAGACCGTGGAGACAATACTTCTATTATTGATCGTGGAGACAATACTTCTATTATAGACCGTGGGGACAATGCTTCCATTACAGACCGTGGAGACAATACTTCTATTATAGACCGTGGGGACAATGCTTCTATTACAGACCGTGGAGACAATACTTCTATTATTGATCGTGGAGACAATACTTCTATTATAGACCGTGGAGACAATACTTCTATTATAGACCGTGGGGACAATACTTCCATTACAGACCGTGGAGACAATACTTCTATTATTGATCGTGGAGACAATACTTCTATTATAGACCGTGGAGACAATCATTCTATTATAGACCGTGGAGACAATATTTTATTATAGACCGTGGAGAAAATATACGTCTATCATAGAATGCGGGCCCAATACTTATATAATAGACCGTGGGGACAATACTTTTATTATAGAATGTGGGCCCAATGCTTCTATTACAGACCATGAAGACAATACTTCTATTATAGACCGTGGGGACATTACTTCTATTATAGACCGTGGGGACATTACTTCTATTATAGACCGTGGGGATAATGCTTCTATTATAGACCGTGGGGATATTACTTCTATTGTAGACCGTGGGGACAATGCTTCTATTATAGACCGTGGGGACATTATTTCTATTATAGACCGTGGGGATAATACTTCTATTATAGACCGTGGGGACATTATTTCTATTATAGACCGTGGGGACATTACTTCTATTATAGACCGTGGGGACAATGCTTCTATTATAGACGTGGGGATATTACTTCTATTATAGACCGTGAAGACAATGCATAGACCGTGGGGACAATGCTTCTATTATAGACCGTGGAGAGTCTGACAATGCTTCTATTATAGACCGTGGAGACATTACTTCTACAATAGACCGTGGAGAGTCTGACAATGCTTCTATTACAGACCGTGGGCACATTACTTCTATTATAGACTGTGGAGACAATGCTTCTATTATAGACCGTGGGGACATTATTTCTATTATAGACCGTGGAGACAATGCTTCTATTATAGACCGTGGGGACATTACTTCTATCATAGACCGTGGAGACATTACTTCTACTATAGAGCGTGGAGACAATGCTTCTATTATAGATCGTGGGGACATTACTTATATTATAGATCGTGGGGCCAATGCTTCTATTATCATCCGTGGAGACTATTCTTCAATTATACACCGTGGAAACAATACTTCTATTATAAACAGCGGGGACATTACTTCTACTATTGTCCATGGGGGCAATGTTTATTATTGACCGTGGGGCCAATACTTCTATTGAAGACCGTGAGGCCAATACATGTATTATAGATCACGGAGACACTACTTCTATTATAGTCCGTGGGACCAATAATCTATTATGGACCGTTGCCAATACTTCTATCATAGACCATGTTAACAATGCTTATATTATAGACCGTGGGGAGAATACCTCTATTATAGATCGTGGGGCCAATGTTTCTATTATAAATCGTGGGGACATTACTTCTACTATAGTCGGTGGGGACAATACCTCTATTATAGACCGTGGAGACAATATTTTTAGTATAGACCGTGGAGACAATACTTCTATTATAGACCGTGGAGACAATACTTCTATTATTGATCGTGGAGACAATACTTCTATTATAGACCCTGGAGACAATACTTCTATTATAGACCGTGGAGACAATATTTTATTATAGACCGTGGAGAAAATATACGTCTATTATAGAATGCGGGCCCAATACTTCTATAATAGACCGTGGGGACAATACTTTTATTTTAGAATGTGGGCCCAATGCTTCTATTACAGACCATGAAAACAATACTTCTATTATAGACCGTGGGGACATTACTTCTATTATAGACCGTGGGGACAATGCTTCTATTACAGACCGTGGGGACAATGCTTCTATTATAGACCGTGGGGACAATACTTCTATTATAAACCGTGGGGACATTGCTTCAATTATAGACCGTGGAGACAATACTTCTATTATAGACCGTGGGGACAATACTTCTATTACAGACCGTGGAGACAATACTTCTATTATTGATCGTGGAGACAATACTTCTATTATAGACCGTGGAGACAATCATTCTATTATAGACCGTGGGGACAATGCTTCTATTACAGACCGTGGAGACAATACTTCTATTATTGATCGTGGAGACAATACTTCTATTATAGACCGTGGAGACAATACTTCTATTATAGACCGTGGGGACAATACTTCTATTACAGACCGTGGAGACAATACTTCTATTATTGATCGTGGAGACAATACTTCTATTATAGACCGTGGGGACAATGCTTCCATTACATACCGTGAAGACAATACTTCTATTATAGACCGTGGGGACAATGCTTCTATTACAGACCGTGGAGACAATACTTCTATTATTGATCGTGGAGACAATACTTCTATTATAGACCGTGGAGACAATACTTCTATTATAGACCGTGGGGACAATACTTCTATTACAGACCGTGGAGACAATACTTCTATTATTGATCGTGGAGACAATACTTCTATTATAGACCGTGGAGACAATCATTCTATTATAGACCGTGGGGACAATGCTTCTATTACAGACCGTGGGGACAATACTTCTACTATTGATCGTGGAGACAATACTTATATTATAGACCGTGGAGACAATACTTCTATTATAGACCGTGGAGACAATATTTTATTATAGACCGTGGAGAAAATATATGTCTATCATAGAATGCGGGCCCAATACTTATATAATAGACCGTGGGGACAATACTTTTATTATAGAATGTGGGCCCAATGCTTCTATTACAGACCATGAAGACAATACTTCTATTATAGACCGTGGGGACATTACTTCTATTATAGACCGTGGGGACATTACTTCTATTATAGACCGTGGGGATAATGCTTCTATTATAGACCGTGGGGATATTACTTCTATTATAGACCGTGGGGACAATGCTTCTATTATAGACCGTGGGGACATTATTTCTATTATAGACCGTGGGGATAATACTTCTATTGTAGACCGTGGGGACATTATTTCTATTATAGACCGTGGAGACATTACTTCTATTATAGACCGTGGGGACAATGCTTCTATTATAGACCGTGGGGATATTACTTCTATTATAGACCGTGGGGACAATGCTTCTATTATAGACCGTGGGGACATTACTTCTATTATAGACCGTGGGGATAATACTTCTATTATAGACCGTGGAGACAATCATTCTATTATAGACCGTGGAGACAATACTTCTATTATAGACCGTGGAGACAATACTTCTATTATAGACCGTGGAGACAATACTTCAATTATTGATCGTGGAGACAATACTTCTATTATAGACCCTGGAGACAATACTTCTATTATAGACCGTGGAGACAATATTTTATTATAGACCGTGGAGAAAATATACGTCTATTATAGAATGCGGGCCCAATACTTCTATAATAGACCGTGGGGACAATACTTTTATTTTAGAATGTGGGCCCAATGCTTCTATTACAGACCATGAAAACAATACTTCTATTATAGACCGTGGGGACATTACTTCTATTATAGACCGTGGGGACAATGCTTCTATTACAGACCGTGGGGACAATGCTTCTATTATAGACCGTGGGGACAATACTTCTATTATAAACCGTGGGGACATTGCTTCAATTATAGACCGTGGAGACAATACTTATATTATAGACCGTGGGGACAATACTTCTATTACAGACCGTGGAGACAATACTTCTATTATTGATCGTGGAGACAATACTTCTATTATAGACCGTGGAGACAATCATTCTATTATAGACCGTGGGGACAATGTTTCTATTACAGACCGTGGAGACAATACTTCTATTATTGATCGTGGAGACAATACTTCTATTATAGACCGTGGAGACAATACTTCTATTATAGACCGTGGGGACAATACTTCTATTACAGACCGTGGAGACAATACTTCTATTATTGATCGTGGAGACAATACTTCTATTATAGACCGTGGGGACAATGCTTCCATTACATACCGTGGAGACAATACTTCTATTATAGACCGTGGGGACAATGCTTCTATTACAGACCGTGGAGACAATACTTCTATTATTGATCGTGGAGACAATACTTCTATTATAGACCGTGGAGACAATACTTCTATTATAGACCGTGGGGACAATACTTCTATTACAGACCGTGGAGACAATACTTCTATTATTGATCGTGGAGACAATACTTCTATTATAGACCGTGGAGACAATCATTCTATTATAGACCGTGGGGACAATGCTTCTATTACAGACCGTGGGGACAATACTTCTACTATTGATCGTGGAGACAATACTTATATTATAGACCGTGGAGACAATACTTCTATTATAGACCGTGGAGACAATATTTTATTATAGACCGTGGAGAAAATATACGTCTATCATAGAATGCGGGCCCAATACTTATATAATAGACCGTGGGGACAATACTTTTATTATAGAATGTGGGCCCAATGCTTCTATTACAGACCATGAAGACAATACTTCTATTATAGACCGTGGGGACATTACTTCTATTATAGACCGTGGGGACATTACTTCTATTATAGACCGTGGGGATAATGCTTCTATTATAGACCGTGGGGATATTACTTCTATTATAGACCGTGGGGACAATGCTTCTATTATAGACCGTGGGGACATTATTTCTATTATAGACCGTGGGGATAATACTTCTATTGTAGACCGTGGGGACATTATTTCTATTATAGACCGTGGAGACATTACTTCTATTATAGACCGTGGGGACAATGCTTCTATTATAGACCGTGGGGATATTACTTCTATTATAGACCGTGGGGACAATGCTTCTATTATAGACCGTGGGGACATTACTTCTATTATAGACCGTGGGGATAATACTTCTATTATAGACCGTGGAGACAATCATTCTATTATAGACCGTGGAGACAATACTTCTATTATAGACCGTGGAGACAATACTTCTATTATAGACCGTGGAGACAATACTTCAATTACAGACCGTGGAGACAATACTTCTATTATTGATCGTGGAGACAATACCTCTATTGTAGACCGTGGGGACAATGCTTCTATTATAGACCGTGGGGACATTACTTCTATTATAGACCGTGGAGACAATACTTCTATTATAAACCGTGGGGACATTGCTTCAATTATAGACCGTGGGGACAATGCTTCTATTATAGAGCGTGGGGACATTACTTCTACAATAGTCCGTGGGGGCAATACTTCTATTATGACCGTTGGGACAATACTTTTATTATAGACCGTGGAGACAATGCTTCTATTATTGATCGTGGGGACAATATTCTACCATAGTCCATGGGGGCAATACTTCTATCATTGACCGTTGGGACAATGCTTCTATTATTGACCGTGGATACAATACTTCTATTCTAGACCTTGGAGACAATACTTCTATTATAGACCGTGGAGACAATACTTCTATTATAAACCGTGGGGACATTGCTTCAATTATAGACCGTGGGGACAATGCTTCTATTATAGAGCGTGGGGACATTACTTCTACAATAGTCCGTGGGGGCAATACTTCTATTATGACCGTTGGGACAATACTTTTATTATAGACCGTGGAGACAATGTTTCTATTATTGATCGTGGGGACAATACTTCTACCATAGTCCATGGGGGCAATACTTCTATCATTGACCGTTGGGACAATGCTTCTATTATTGACCGTGGATACAATACTTCTATTCTAGACCTTGGAGACAATACTTCTATTATAGACCGTGTAGACAATACTTCTATTACAAACCGTGGGCCAATGTTTCTATTATAGACCGTGGGGACAATTCTTCTATTATAGACAATGGAGACAATACTTCTATTATAGACCGTGAGGCCAATGGTGTCCTTTATATTTTTTTCTGGAAATCCAGTAAACAGAACAGCTTGAAGACACTCAAAAGTTGCAAATAGAAGTGTATAAATTTTGAACAGTATTATCATTTATATTTTTTGGTCCTCTCTTCGTGGGTCAAATTACAATTGATATTCTGCATAGACACATCTTTCTTCCATGGTTGCTCCTATAATTAGAACAACACTAATTAATTCCACACCAGTAGTTGACGATCTTACATATTTGTTCGATATAATTTTCCATATATTTTAATATTCGAAGGGAGATAACTCGCGATTTCTTGAAGTAAGGTGATTTCATGAAGTACTAAATATAAATGATTGTTGATTGATTGTTGTTTAACGCCAATTCAGCAATTTTTCAGCTATGTCATGGCGAGAACAAGTTAATTGTCAATGAGATAATGACGAGGTCTGTTTTGTTTTAGACCAACACGCTGAGTTGGACATTTATAGTGCTATAAATCATGTAAACACTAGTACGTCTTTCATTTCATTTTATTATTGTTTTATAATGAATGTTATTTATAAATCTAAAGTAAAGCACGTTTCGCATCACTATTTCTAAATTCACGAACGAATTCCAGTTGTTTATGTTTACAAGTGTTTATTATTTCATTGATAACCATCATAAAAACCACAATTGTGATATTTCATTAAATACTTCCGACATATTAATTCATAAAATATAGTGCAGACATTTCATCTGCATCGATAAATGAAATTTTCTATTTATGCAGAAGTTACATTAAAAAACAACATGTACTGCTATAGTCATCTACTTGCTTCTTTTGAATTTCAACAATAAAATATATATAATATTTAAAAAATTGAAATTAGAACGAACTGTCATCAAAATGAGAAAAATTCAACAGATCAATTATTCATGTAATCCTCGAATATCAACAATTAACCTTTCGATCGTGATCGAGTCGAGAGCATAAACAATCCGGACAGTGTCTTTGTAAAAAGCACGAGAAATTACAAGACAGCTATAATATGTTTATTTAGTTTATATTGTATACATTCTGTATATGATCTGAAAAGGAGTACTAACATTATTATTATAGATAAATAATTTTGCTGAGTGATAAATCCCTAGCTATTTAGTAATTAACAACAAGAGATAAATCCCTGGCTATTTAGTAATTAACAACAAGAGATAAATCCCTGGCTATTTAGTAATTAACAACAAGAGATAAATCCCTGGCTATTTAGTAATTTAACAACAAGAGATACTAGGTAAAAGATTTATACTTAGTAAATTGTTTACAGCAAAATTTAGTGCAGTCAAATTATTATCTGTTCTGTAAAAAAAATTAAATGTATCTATGTTCAAATTGAAAGTGGAGTGTGTTGAAAGATTACTATATACTAGATAGATTACCTGATATTGTACTATATACTAGATAGATTACATGATATTGTACTATATACTAGATAGATTATCTGATATTGTACTATATACTAGATAGATTACCTGATATTGTACTATATACTAGATAAATTACCTGATATTGTACTATATACTAGATAGAGTACCTGATATTGTGATTATCTTGTATAGCTGACAATCTGCTTTGTTGTACATCTTTTTTGTGGGGATTGGTTTATAGTGTTTAACGCCACTTTCAACAATGTCAGTTATAGCGTCAGTTTTATTAATGGAGGAAACCGGGGATTACCCGGAGAAAACCACCGACCTGTCGCAAGTCACTGACAAATTGTTGCACATAATGTTGTATCGAGTACACCTCGCCATGAATTTTCTTTTTTGGAACGAGTCCCATCCATATAATAGAGATGTACACGGTGGATTGCTATAACCCATTGTTGATGCATATTCCACCTTGTATAAAGCTGCAATAATGTGGTTGCATGTCTCTGCCACGCTAGCAATACAGCTGCACCAACAAGATTGTATTTCGCCATCATATGACACCACAATCTATGCATCATATGGCTCATTGTGGACAGATTGTGAAGGTGTAATGTTTTATTTGATAATTTGTAATGTGCTTCTTTTGCAGGTCTTTGCAAAATCAACAAATCCCGACATGATATAAGAGTAAGCTTTGTGAATCTTGTACTGACCAATATATTCAAGATCATGTTCATTCTTAGACACGATGAAAGAAAATCGATTAATCTAGGGTCTAGGCTTGTTTTGATTGTTTGTTTGTTTTTGTTTTTTTATATTATCTTTTTTATTATTATTATTTATTTTTTTGGTGGGGTTATTTTTTAGCACATTGTAACGGTCGTATATTTGTAATAGTGACATATTAATCACTGCTCCGGATGCCTATTAGTTTCGTATTTGATTATTTATTAGTTTCGTATTTAATTATTTATTAAGTATAAAGCAAATACATGTCGTTAATTAATAAACAAAATGTTTTCAGTTAAAAACTGAACAATAAGCTCACAATATAAGCTCACAATCAATAATCATTTGAGTTACTTATCTATTCAAAATTAATTTTCACCAATCTCATGTGCATCATCACCAGTATTGGTGGCGTAGTGGTTAGAGTGCTCGTCTCGAGTGTGGTAGATAGTGGGTTCGAACCCGATCAGGTCAAACCAAAGTCTATAAAATTGGTATTTGTTGCTTCTCCGCTAAGCACGCAGCATTAAGGAGAAAGAACAAAGACTGGTTGGCTCGGAATCAGGATGATATGTTCGAGTGGAGCGATATGTCTACCCACAGACTGTTGTTTCAGTGAGCTAGCACTATAAAAAAAACCTCAGCGTGTTGGTCTAGAACAAAGCGGACCTATCATAATCTTATTGAAAATTAACTTGTTGTCGCCATGATATAGCTGAAAAATTGCTGAATTGGCGTTAACCAACAATCACTCACTCACTCATGTGTATCAACAATCACTCACTCATGTGCATCATCAATCACTCACTCACTCAAGTGCGTCATCAATCACTCACTCACTCATGTGCATCATCAATCACTCACTCACTCGTTCATGTGCATCAGCAATTACTCACTCACTCATGTGCATCAGCAATTACTCACTCACTCATGTGCATCATCAATCACTCACTCACTCACTCATATGCATCAACAATCACTCACTCACTCATGTGCATCATCACTCACTCACTCACTCACTCACTCACTCACTCACTCACTCACTCACTCACTCATGTGCATCAACAATTACTCACTCACTCATGTGCATCAGCAATTACTCACTCACTCACTCATGTGCATCATCAATCACTCACTCACTCATGTGCATCAACAATCACTCACTCACTCATGTGCATCAACAATCACTCACTCACTCATGTGCATCAGCAATCACTCACTTACTCATGTGCATCATCAATCACTCACTCACTCATGTGCATCAGCAATCACTCACTCACTCATGGGCATCATCAATCACTCACTCATGTGCATCATCAATCACTCACTCATGTGCATCAACAATCACTCACTCACTTATGTGCATCATCAATCACTCACTCACTCACTCATGTGCATCAACAATCACTCACTCACTCATGTGCATCATCAATCACTCACTCACTCATGTGCATCAACAATCACTCACTCACTCATGTGCATCAGCAATCACTCACTCACTCATGTGTATCATCAATCACTCACTCACTCATGTGCATCAGCAATCACTCACTCACTCATGTGCATCATCAATCACTCACTCATGTGCATCATCAATCACTCACTCATGTGCATCATCAATCACTCACTCACTCATGTGCATCAGCAATCACTCACTCACTCATGTGCATCAACAATTACTCACTCACTCATGTGCCTCAACAATCACTCACTCACTCATGTGCATCAACAATTACTCACTCACTCATGTGCATCAACATTTACTCACTCATGTGCATCAACAATTACTCATTCACTCATGTGCATCAACAATCACTCACGCATGTGCATCAACAATTACTCATTCACTCATGTGCATCAACAATCACTCACTCACTCATGTGCATCAACAAATACTC